>JAQGAF010000408.1:0-53392 GCA_034687865.1 Kryphioiulus occultus | reverse complement strand
ATCTTCATGTGGGGAACATTGTCATCTTCATGTGGGGAACATTGTCATCTTCATGTGGGGAACATTGTCATCTTCATGTGGGGAACATTGTCATCTTCATTTGGGGAACATTGTCATTTTCATTTGGGGAACATTGTCATCCTCATTTGAAGACATTGTCGTCTTCATTTAGGGAACTTTGTCATCTTCATTTGGGGAACATTGTCATCTTCATTTGGGGAACATTGTCATCATTTGGTGAACATAATTATCAATTGATGAACGTCAGCACCACATGGTTAAGTCAAACGTCAATTAAAGAACAGCAGCATTCCTTAGAGAACATCACCACCAGTTGATGGTCAAAACCATCATTTGATAAACATCAAAAACAGTTGGTGAATTTCAGCACTAAATAAATCCTTTGACTGAGAAACCTTACCAAGATAATTGAAAATAACTTCTTGAAGCTCAACCCCACTTGCTGCATGGACGTCAACAAGATTTGAACTCTATTGTGTTCGACATTGTGTATTTAGGTAACTTGTCGAAGCTAATCACAATTTGAGCAGCCCCACGTACAGTTTTTAGTACTTTTTTGAATTATTGCTCAGCAAGCCTTTTAAGTGCCAGCTAAGCAGAAATCGTCAGATTATTCGGCTCTGATATTGCAAGTAAGATTTTATTAGCTGCCTCGTATATCAATCGTACCGCCATAAATCTGGGCCTTCTGACATTAATTGTGGCCCTTGGCAAGCTGGTTCATAGAAAGTTATAGTTGTTCATCAACTTGCTAGGCTCTGATATGCGGCTGCTCTATAAACTTCCACTATAAAGTGGCAGTGAGCATAAATCGATTTTTCCTTGCCCTCTGGAAAGGTCGAGATATGAGTTATGGGTGTTTGGAGGTTTCGGTGTTTCCAAATAAAACCCCGGTGGATCGAACGGTGGCTAGGACCACATTGATGAACATAAGTTTTCTGTCTTCGACATGATGAGCAAAGTCAGGAGCAAGATTTTCAGTATATACTGCGTACAATGGGTAGAATTTTGGTTGAAATTCGTTTCGAACCATATTTCGAAACCCTGTTGAATAATTTAGATGTTTTTGCACCACGAAGATGACCGACCTTGGTGGAATCGACAAGTTTCTGTAATTACGCAAGACCCGAGCCCGCATATGCGAAACTGCTTATTAAGCTGCACTTATAACATATTGCATCCATCACTGTATCCATTACTCTTCGTTTGATTGCAATCTTAATTGGAAAATGCTCCAGTGAACCCTGCAGTTAATTAATTTCGAGGAATTAATTGAGGGATCATGTGATCATTTTCTAGGGCTTAGCGAGTCTCGAATGCACGCAGTTAACAGTGTTCTTTGAAATCATAATTTATTTGAGGTGTGCGAGCGATGCCTTTCGTTTCTGCATAATTTCTTACTACGATATTTAGTGTTAAGGACTTGTTCGTTAGAGTTTATTAGTTACATGTTGAAAGGCACTATGAAAACATGTTTTGACACCGACGTGGCTTTGTGTAAACATTGCCAGTAAACTCCTGCTGTTCGTTTTTAGGATGGCAGCATGTTTGTAAAGTATTAAGGCAATTTCCACTTATAAATTATTGGACAGAGCATTTAAATATGTCAGTAAAAACAGTAATATATAAGGTGTCATTTGAAATTTCCAAAATATAGCACTTTTGGAAATGGCAGGATCGAGTTAACTTATCAAAATACTTAAATTTAAAAACAAACAGACGGTTAAATCTGAAATTTTACTGTCCTTAAAATTTTGGGTATGCTACGGTATATGCCCTGCTCCAGCATAGACACTATGAAAAAGTGGGCTTCTCCTAACGACTCATGGGCTGGCAGTGATTGTCTGGGTGTTTGGGGCAGCTGAATCACATTTTACATTGTTAGGTTAGCTTAGGTTAGGATAAACCCACAAAAATATAAACGAAAAACAAAAGAGAGTAAATTCCATCAGCTATTACAGGTGTCAGTCTTGAATGCTGGACAAGTTGTTTATCCATTGTTTTTGAGAAATGCAAATTTGAAATTTGACGTTCGTGTGTTTTCTGTTTCGCAAGCACTAGTTTTTTAAACAAACTACAGTGACATGGCGACGAAATGTAGGGAAAAGTTAAAGCACGCTGCATGGGTAATTACATTGGGATTTAGTTTCTAAAATTTCCCATTGCAGCTCTGGGTTTTATGGTAATGGCCTCTTAATATGCGAATGCAGCAACAAAATAAATTCTTTGGCTTTGAATGCAAATGCAACATATTCGAATTGCTTCTTTCGTTGAAGTTAGTTAAGCATGCGAAGCTTACAAATATGGTAACTTAATAAAATAGCGCTTTTATGTGCAAGTGAAAATTCCCAGTACGCCATTGCGCATGACAAACGCGGAACAATTGATAGCAACATCAACATAGATTTTAACACCTTCCTATTTTCGAAAGCAACGCAATTATGATCGATTGGTATTCCTTGTTGAAATTCAAAATTCACAATTGAAGGATTGCAGATAAAAGGCGGATGGAAAATTTATCACAAACCTCACTGCATCATCCTGTTAAAGCCGCACAATATTGTCACAAGTACATGTATGTGTTCAATAATAAACACTTTTTGGAAATTTTAAGAGCAGGTACCATAGCCTTGTTAATCTCGACTGGAAAATAGACAAGACCTGGAAACCCTGAAAAAGTCAGGGGACAGTCAGGGGAAATTCATTCTTTTAAAAAGTCAGGGAGATTCAACAAAGCAATAAAAGATTTTGCATAGCTAGTTATTGGTTAGCACAACAATCAAAAGATGACAAGCAATTCTGTTAAGGAAATGTTAAAAAAACTTATCTAAATTTGCTATTTCCTTGTGAAAATTTGTGTTCTATCCAAGGGGTACTATCTCCTGTTTGTATTTAATACGCAGTTAATATAGCATTCCTTGCATTGACATGTCACATTTTTGCATTTTCAATGGTCAGGGTGGTCTGGGAAATTGGTTTTAAAATCTGGAAAAGTCAGGGTAGTTGAAACTGGGGGAACTCTGTGGAAGGAATCTGAAGATTGTACACAAGCTTTTGTTGATTCTGCCTTAGTGTTTGTTTGGTTATTTCCACTACCGAGTTCAGGTTGCATGGCACATTTATGTTTCGTTAATATTTAATGACTCTCTGAACATAACTCAAACAAGATGTCCTAAGCGACTGTTTCCACTCCCACGTGCATTGTTAAAGAGTATGATTGGATTGTTGCTTTCAGGTGGTACTGCCAGTAAACTAAGCAGCCTTAAACGTGTCTATTAGGGCCTATTCTAACCCACATAAAATTGTGCGATGTATTTAGCAAATATTGACATTGTTTGTGGAACTGGAAATGTTTACAGTTCATCTTCTCTGCAGGTTATTTTATGAACCTTTATATTTTCCTAGCAATCCTAGAAATAGCAAGACTGTGGATAACTCTTCCATGCCCTCTCATTCCTTTAAAGCGTTTCTGTATCTGTAAATGATCGTTGTCGTTTTTTTTTCATTGTTTCTGCTCTTCCACAACTCTTTCATTCCCTTTCTGAAACTGACCTCTTGTTATTGTCTCTTCTTCTAGGTCGTTGTATGACAACAACATCCGTTCTCTGGCCAATGGAACTTTCGACCCTTTGAAAAGCATTCAGACCCTGTAAGTACCCATTTTTCATTACTTTCGCTTGAAGAGACTTCTGGAGAGTTTTCTTCAAGAGTTTTGGCCTGCTGAGGACTCTGTACTCGGCTTCCGAGTTTCATGGTTGGGGGAGCCACTGATGGCCAATTGCGCAGCAATCGAGGATTAACAAAGCGTGACCAGCACATCAGACTTGGCAGCATAATTCCATGGGGCAGTGAGCTTTTATAAGATATTTTCAATATAAAAGCAAAGTGGCAATGTCGGCCATCAGAAGACCATCTTCAAGATGTCCACTGGAATGGGAAAGCTTGAAAAACAGCTCAAGATGGCCCACTTGACCGGTTGTTCAGTGTTTGATATCAAGACCTCCTCAAGTGGTTGGGGTTCAGAAAAGAGCAAAATTGGCTGGAAGGTGATCAACGTCTTTGATGGTCTGAATAATTCAATACCCAACCATTCACTTGATTTCGTCTTTGACATGGTCATGTTCTGGTCGAGTTTTAGAGTAATATTATGGTTGTCATTTTGATCTCTGACATAAATAGTCAATTCTTGATGATATACAATAGCAGGATTCCCCAAACTTGGAAAACCTGGAATTGCCGTGGAAATACAGGGTTCGTACCCACCTGGAAAGTCATGGAATGTCAGGGAAGAGAAAAATTGTCAGGGAAAGTCAGGGAAAATTGTAGTTTTTGCTAAAAAGTTAATGAAATTTATTATAGAAATACTGGCCTGCGCTGCATTTGAGGGTTAGGGAATTTATGAGTTGCCCATTTGACGAATATGCAATTGCACAAGTATTAATGGACCTGCTGAAAAGGAAACAACGTTTAAATTGAGCATTCTAAAAATGGAATTGTCCAGACATTTGCATAGCTGCAACAATGTCTTAGTTGGTAATGATTTTCAAAAAATTTTAAACCGGCAAAATTTATTTTTTAGTCAGGGAAAGTCAGGGAAATTTGATGGGTTTGTCATGGAAAGTCAGGGAAGCTCAGGGAAATTAATTTGAGAATTTGGGTACGAACCATGAAATAGGAAACGCCTGGAAAATGAAAAAGTCAGGGAAAATGAATGTTCCTTGTGGCTAATTATGGATTTACATAAAAATCAGGAGATAACGAGCAATTTTGGGTTGAAGATATTAATAGTTAGATTTCGATTTTAAAAAAATACTAATCTAAACTTGCTGTTTCCTATTGAAAATACTGTATGGTCCATCTTGTGTTTACATATAAGCAATAAGTATAGCGATCCTTACATTGGTTATGCCATATTTTTGCATTTTCAGTGGTCAAGGTGGTCAGGGAAATTTGATTTTAAAATTTTTTATTGGTCAGAAATTGTTATTTACTTGTTTGTTTCCTGACCGATAAAAATGGAGTAAATTGTTATCGGAAAAACGTTGACGAAAAATATATTTTCAATAGCTTTTCGATGAACTTCACATTTTACTCTACTACAACATACTGTACTGCATATACACGCGTTGTATACTTGTGTGCAACATCTGGAACGAAATAATGATACGATATATTAATCTTTGATAGCTTTTTGATACGAAACGTGCCTAACAGTCGAAATACTGTACAAGAACCTCATATGTCCTGCCATCTGTTGCCAGAAATTACAACCTTAGTACAAAACCTTAGAGCATTATTCCCTGCACTGACTAAAAATGTATGCAGTGTATAAGTAGTGTTCATAGTGTCACGATACGTCTTTATGGCGACTTGAAACGCCTTAAAATTTCAAATTGTCAATAGACGATTTTTGTTTTGGCTTTATTTCCTTGTTAGTGGAATGGAGCAGGTTCTTAGAATTCTGGTCTGTTGTTGTTTGTTCTGAATGACATTTGTTTACACAATCTCAACAAGTAACCCTTTGTTGCAGGAGATGGCAATTCTTGTTTTGTGCCATTTTGACCAAAGCGACAAGCATCATTTAAAAAAAAACCTTTTAAATTTAGGGGATTTTTTCAGGTGTATTTCGGCTTAAACGGTGGCAGTTAATGTATTTATACACATTTATACACTCGATTATCTTATTACTGTTCGACTTTGTTGTCCTTCCATTTGGGTGGTCTCTCCATGTTGGCCAAACATACTAATGGATGGGCCGGGCAGCCATTAAGGTTATCTCGCTAAAAGCTGTCTCTAATTAATATATTGCGCCGTAAACAACAATTGGTTTTCGGGTTTTTGAGTTCATCGGACCTCGCCAGCTTATCTCGGAAAATATACGAATGAAATTATTGATAAGCCTCACAGGTGCAAAAAATAGTTGCTGTCTCGTATACATTTAGGTAACTGCATTTACAGCAACACGATATGCCCTGAATGTGCTTCTGCCTAATTTAAATGTACGTTTTTTCCACATCTGAATCCAGAATGGTCTGTTAATGGCAAACTGATTTTTAGGAAAACAAGTTAATTTCCCGAAATCGATTCCAGTAACTACACGTACAACGTACAAGAAAACCTTCGAATAAAACCAACTCGTTCATGTAAAGGTGCCTCTGGCAACTTGAAATGTTAGTTTAGGCATTTATCTCATTTCGCCACTTCACTTCTTATTGATCCTTAATGCGCAAAAAACGCTCGACTGGATTTTCCATTTCCAAAAACATTAATTAGCACTTAAAATTCGGCTAATTGTACGGCGCTCCGACTTAATGGCAACGCTTTGGGTTCTTTTGCTCGGCACTTAGAAGAAAAACATCTTGTTTGCGTTGAAGCATTGTTTTGATTTCAGATTAAAAATCAGAACTAATTGAGCAAAAAATACGCTCTGGAAAATTAATGTATTTATGTCATTAGGGTATCGACGCAACGTGCCGGGCATTGACAAACAAAGCCAGAAGGTCAAAGTTGCAGCATTGTTTAAATTGGAAAATATTTTTAGAACACGTGCCTATAAAGATAGTTTGAACAGCCCTTATGGGAAAGAAATGTTTGCAACACGTTGATATTAGTTTCATATACCGGAATAACCAATTTGCAACTGGTTGCTTAATAGCTGATGACATAAATGTCAAAAGCAGTGTTTTTTACGCTACATGCGGGGATCCCACTTTCATGGAAGGTCAGGGAATATCAGGGAGTGTCAAGGAAATTGAGATACATGTACATGTATTCGACTTGAAAATTTGAATGGGAATCCTGGCATGGCCTTTGTGAAGGTACTTGGTTTTCTGCCTAACGTCGTTTATAGAAATGAATTGGATTAACTTTAGCATGGTCCCTGTTCCAAATCTATAGCGTGTACCTAACCTGACCTGACCTAGCTAAGCCACCAAACAAGTCTTACCTCTCCAAAAATAACCTAACTTGACCTAACCAGTATTAGAAGCATGGACTATAGTAAAATACACACAAATGTATTTTGGTATTTGCCCTATACAGTTCCTACATGTAAGCAATACTAAAAATAGTGCATCTGCATGGATGATTAACATTAAAGTTCTAGTGATTATCCGCTTGATTTTATGAAGTTCATGAAATTCAACGAAGACATTTTGAGGTTAGTCACACGTCTGAATTTTGCTACTTGGAATTAACATGCATGTGATATCTCGAGTACATCTTCAGTAATAAATAAAATCACCCTCAAGCACTCTTGAGCACACTTCTTGCATTTAAAATGCATTGTAATTAGGGTTGGCAATCTTGAAACCTAGATGGGATGAGTTGCAAATTAGCTGAGAAGTTGAAATGCTCGAGATCCTTCTCAAGAGCTTTCTCGATATTGATAGTGATGAATTCGTGGAATCGATTTCAAGTACCCAGTACCATGCCTAAATTACCGGTACTTTAAAATGACTTCAAGAAATGTTCGCTAATAACTTTACTTGATGCAGATGTTGAGTATGGTAGTTTTAATAACAGAAAAAGTTCTCAAACTTTGTGTTCCGTGTACGAACACATGTTTCTGCGAGCTACCTATGGGTTCCAAATATGTAAACCATGTGTTTTGACATACTTGTTATCAGTTAACTTCTTCAATCTTACTTTTAGGGTATTTGCATTATGCAAACTACGCTTATTCTGCAAAAGATGGCGCTGCCAACGTTCGATATTTATTGTCATTAGAACTGATAGCGCCCCCTGAGAATTCTGTCCATTCTGGAACAACATCAGCCATCCTTGACTGTGTGCCTCACTTATCACGCGCATTTATTTCGCTCTCTAAATTTGAATTAAGTTGTGGTTATGTTATGACATTTAATGCTCTATGAGAAATAGACTCTAATTCAAGCAGATCTAATTACTGTTGAAATGGAGTCTGTGGCTTAATCACTGTTCACAGATGAAAACCGTGAGATATTGGATAATTAAACAGTCGGAGAGAATTTGAAATGAGATGCATTCCCAGAGGTGATGATTTATGGGTTAATTAGCACGGTATAAGTGGAAGATAAGTGATTTGTGACCCATTAATTATTTCGCGCGCGTATATCCGGAAGGGTATTGTAGGTAAACATACACGTATATCAGTGCTTTTGGGGCCTTCCAGAACACCCAACACATTGGATGTGTTATTCTAACATGTTCTTCTCATTAGCAAATGTGGAGTTTGTGGGAAATGGCCAAAAGCTATTGACCGAATTTCGAACAATGTTTATAAAAGTAAATCTGACCGCTCCTTTGGGGTTTACATGCTACACCTCATGAACATGTACATGCAATGGTCTATTGATCTAGCAGAGTATAACCATTTTTCTGAAAAACAAGTCCATATTACCTAAATGTTATCTGATACACTCTAATCATTAAGTATAAGGAAGTATTTTATATGATGAACACATTTTTTAAATATTTTGTCATGTACAAGGGTGCCGTACACGATTCTTGCTAGTTTATAAAATCCATTCAGTTTTTCTCCTTACCAACTCCCTAAATAAGCTGAAATTTTATAAGGCATATTTGTGTTCTTTATGAAATGGAATTTTTTTCCAACTAGTCGATTCAAATGTGCAAAAAATATGTATACATGTTCCGGTATGTCTTACTTGTCTAGTAGAAAAGAATGACACCTAAGCTAACCATGCAATTCCTTTATTTTGGCTGCCCTTACCACAGGAAATCACTGTCAGCTTACGAGCCGTTAGGAGAAGCCCACTTTCTCATTGAGCCTATGCTGGAGCTAGACAGCAGCAGGGAATATACTGTAGTATAGCCAACGGAATTAGCCAGGTTGCCATCATTGTCATGTTTGACATGAGGAGCAATTACATTTTCAAAAATTAAATTAGTCTGGCATTGACTGGCTACATAAAAATAAATTAAATTCTATTGACAAACTTTTCCAATTAACTTTAGGATTGATTGCCATTTGTTGCTAACCATTCTGACTCCGCTTTTTCACTATGAACCATGGCACAGGTCAACTTTAAAGTTGATTGTGAAAGTTATTCGATATTAAATTCTATGGAAAACCAGTAAACAACTCGACGACATCAAGGGGTTGATAATGGAATTCGGTATGGCAAATTTGCTGGCTTGGCTCAAACTTATTTAAAGGCACGAAATGAAAAATAATTTCATTGATCGACAAATATCACAAATACCTAAATAAATTTTAAACGTACAAAGCTTTCGTACATCCTCAATTTCTATTAGAAAGACGTCCTCGTTACATGTCCAATAATTTACGAGACATCATGGATTTCGCTATCTGATCAACCCTTTATCTATTTTCTCGGCTATGCAATTTCTATTTGGTGCAATATTTCCCCGGCTTTATTACCGGTGTTTTACTGTTTTCCCAACTCATGAGCGATAGCATCTTGCCTCTGGCGGCCAAATATTTATGAAGAATTTCGAAAAAGCAAGCATGGGCTTAGAAGAGTAAGTGTTTGCATTCAACTAAATTAAGTGGATCAGTTCGCCTCCTAACTCGAGTGTCGTGAAGAACTGAGGCAATCAGTATTTCTGAGGATTGCTTCCCAATCAATATTGGCGGTATGGAATAAAGCCGCTTTGCCAACCCAATTTTTAAGATGCCTACACTATCGCTTTTACATGTACTTGTTTTTAAGCAGTTAGGGATTTGAGTTGGAGAAGCGGCTTTTGGTTGCTAAAAGTAACCAAAAGAGAACGTTTTCAACGCTGATTTTCAATTGGTTTGAACTCTTCAGACGCTCTTGATGACATCGTCTTTGTTTATTATTTGACAGTGGCTGATTCTACGACGAAAATATGTCTAGATGTGAACAGCTTTATGCTATGGAGACATGTTCTGCATGACTAATTTTGAAAGTGCCCCTGATCCAGCATGGGCACTATGAGAAAGTGAGCTTCTCCTAATGTCTCGCAGGTTGGCATTGATTGCCCGGCGGTTATGGGCAGCCAAATCAGAAATTAGATTGTTAGGTTTGTTTAACTTAGTATAGAAAAGGAAAAGAAATACAAAAATAAAATAAAAAGGATCAATTTCGATAGGTGTCATTCTAGTATATTAGACAAGTAGTTCAAATATGCAGTGAATGCATGTACTGTACACGTGCACATTTGGAGAAGGGACTATGGTTTTATTTATTAATGATTTCAAAAAACTATCAGTTCAATACAAATTTAAAAGGCTTTTACATAATTTTAACATGTTTTGTTCATGCTTTCCTAATAACTGCAATTCCAGACATGTCGGAAACATGTGATTTGCGAGATATTGACGTGTTTTCACGAAGACATATCGAATGTTAAATTCTGAAATGCGTAATTATGTGAAACTTCATGGCATTCGAACATTTTTGTAGGACATGCCAACATTGTTCGTAATTTCATCGAATTTTAAAATGTTCAAGTCTTCACGTAAGATTTTGAAAAGATTTTGCATGCTTGCATGCAAGTCTTTTGCTGTTTCATCGAATTCGACCCTTACCGTTAAATGAAAATATTTTTTTGCGGTATCGTTCCAAATTGTTACCAAAATTTTGACTTTTTTGGGGTTCCCACTAACGCAAAAGTTGGGTTGGAAACCAATCCATGTTGGCTAAACTTCTGAACCAGCTGCGCCCATTTTCGTTCCAAATTTTTTCGAATTTATCAACGTCATCCGTTTCGCATAGGAGAATTAAGCACCTTGAAAACGCTGTGAAATGCGTTGCATTTATCAGGATCTGGATCGAGTTTGGGCATTCAAACGTTGCACTGAAAGGCGGGATTAGCAGCGCCCTGTTAAGCCTTTCAATTGATGATTTTAATCCTCTGGAGTTAATCCGTTAATCTGAAAGCCAGATAAATGCGGGCGTTTATAGCACCATGGGTGAGAAGATCGTGCCAAATATTGGAATGATGAACGATGGCATAACGACCGAATTGCTTCGTTAGGCACAAATGGCCTTGTTTCGGAAGTCGTTACCCCCGGCGTTTAATGGCTACAGATATATTTCCGGTAAATGCATCCATGCGAAAATACAGGCGCATGTACATTAATCGTAGCACTGACGATAGGGGAAATTTCCCAAATTAATTGGACCTATACGAGAATCCTTGGCAAACTTATGCAGGTGATGACCTCATTGAAGACGTCTTCATATAGAACATGTTAATAACTCGTGCTTTTCATATTAGAATTTAGAAACGTGGGTGATATGTGTTTTCTAAATTTACTAAATTAACCTAAAAATGTGAAATGCTTATTGTGCATGCCCCAATCAGAGTCAATCACTGCCAACTTGCGAGCTGTTAAGAGAAGCCCACTTTTACATGTCTATTGCTGGAGCAGGGCATATTCTGAAGTATATCCATCATTTTATATGGCTAACACATGGCAGTATTTTACAAGGTTTAAAGAGTATCACCTGATGATACCAAATCCCATGTTTAAACCGTCGTTAATATCATTGGGGTCCTGAGGACCTTTTGAAAGCCACAAAGTGGTCGATTTTATTCCGTTTTTTACTAAAGTTTAAGTCGATATCTAACAAATCATTAAACTTCTTAATTTGGTGATTAAAAGTTGCTCAACACGAAACATGACAGTACCAGTAAAATTTAATTTCCGCCATGTTTTCAACTCCTGCCATTATTTGCAGGGCTTCTATAAAATGTTGAAGTATACGTTAAGTGAAAAATCGGATTGTCTAAATTTACATAAAGCTGCATAAAACGCTTTTACATGGCTCATGAAGGATGTAGTTTACGTTTGATTAGCTCCTTTTTGTAGTAGCTGTAATTCTATGGTGATAATAACCTATGGAAAAGTGATGTGATGACTCAGTTTTCAAAAATGCTAATATTAGTTAGCTTAGTTATTTTCCAGCGATATCCACACCATAATACCATGTTGGTTTCTAACAAAAGGCTTTTACCAATCATGTTTCATTATTGTTCTATAAAAATGTTCAGACAAACACTATCGTCAGGTACTTTGGTCTTAGTAGTACTGAAAACCATTTCTAAGGAGCTTGTACTAAGTTAATTATTTAAGACTAGCTTTTAGCAAAATTAAGTCCACGAGGTCAATCTCCTTCGGTTATCGATATTAACAAAAAGAACCATGTTTGGGAAAATGCACGGAAATTCTAGTACTGGATTTAGTGCCTCTACATTTCAGCAAACCATCTGCTTCATAAAACAGCCATTAAGATAGCTTTACATTAAATTGGATTCTGGGTTTTGCCTTCAGCAGAATCTACCACAATTAGATTGCCATTATCCTGGCCCTTTCAATTCTACAGTAAGTAGTTCATCGACGTTGAAAGTAGTTCAAATCGCATCATGTCGATATGTTTGTCTCTCGTCAACCCAACTTGTTGGAGTGGTCTTTTCTGAGCCTCTGTCCCCAGGGACAACTCGGAACAGTGGCAGCTATTTGTCATCGGGAAATTGCTGTTAGACAATATTGAAGAAATCATATCGCCATTAGCGGAGTCGTTCAATTGACAACTTATGACAATAACTTAGCCGTTGCTGTGTATGAAGCCATGTTCTATGGCACGTTTCCTCAAAGCAGTGTTTTGTCCGTTGTGACAGAATCATTTAGAGAAACGAATATAGATACACACCCTGTCGACTTGAAATATGACTGACAATGGAAAATATAGTTGGGTTAAAGAAATATGCACATAGCATTTACACCACAAACCGTTATTTATTCTGAAAGTATTCATCTAGTCTTGTTTACAATTTATTTCAGCCTGAATCTTACGCATTTATTGAGCCACATTCAGGGGGCTCTAGGAAATAATGGAGATAATTGTTACGGATAAATCTTTATTAATACAATGCGTAAACCACCTTAGGTACAGCATCAGATCTTCTTCAAATTCCTATAGTCTTTAGTAGAAATCATATTAAAGTTCACTTTTTTGCTAATCAAGCCATGTAGTCAGCGCGAGCCAATTTGGCTGTACTTCGGAGTATGCCCTGCTCCGCCATAGACGCTATGAGAAAGTGGGCTTCTCCTAACGGTTCGTCGACTGGCAATGATTGCTTATAAATTAGATAGCTTACTAACGAAATTACATTTTAGGCTAGGGTGAAACGGATAAATTGTGAACAATAAGATAGACGTCATTCTTGAATACTAGAAATCCATTGACATTAGTGACTTAAATTTGGACTCTGATTGTCTAATATATCAGAACGACAACCGTCCTAGCTGTCGGAATTTACCCTGTTTATTCACGGTTCCCAGATCTGGAAAAGTCAGGGAAACTGAAACGGCCTGGAAAAGTCAGGGAAAATGGATTTACTTTGAAAAAGTCAGGGTGATGTAACGAAGCAATGGTACATTTACTGTACCATATCTAGATGTAGTTTTAGTTAACACAAAATTGAAAATGTCGAGAAATTCAGTGGAAGAACGAGATAATGCGTTAATAAATGAGTTAATAATGAGATTGTCAATTAAAAACCAAATCTAAATGTTTCCTTTTGAAAATTCGTTTCATCTCCTGTTTATGATAATTATAGCAGATCGGTCAGGGAAACTTGTTTTGAAACCTGGAGAAGTCAGGGATGTTGAAATTCTTACCGCTGGAAGAACCCTGTTATCTTTCTATTTTATTATTATCATTTTTTGGTTGTTGAACCAAACCTAACAATGTAATGTCTGATTATGCTGCCCCAAACAAGTAGGCAATCACAGCCAGCTTACTAGCCGTTAGGAGAAGCCCACTATGATTTGATCCTTGGGAATCAAGTGCTTTTCAAAGTTTTCATCTAAATATTCACAGAACAACATTCCACTATCGTTTTGACGAAAAGGGCTTCACATATCATATCCTTGTCACGGTCGTCATTGTCAACGTGCCGACCACAAACTGGCAGCACGTGACATGTCTTAACACGTTCACCTAATTTAACTGACATTTTGCAGGCTATTGTCCCTATAGAAAAATAAATGGCCAGGCAAATGTGATGGCTGAGTTGAGAAATTGTTATAAGACTATGAGTTTCTAGGGTGCTGTCTCCAGACGTTTGCTGAGTTTCGTTGAAGATGCAATTTTCGTGCAATTCACCACCCGCCTCCTCGCTATATTCCCCAATTTCCCAATTATGGTTCGCTATAGTTTCGAAGGGGCCCGAAATGCGATATGGTGCCTGAAGAAGGCGTTCGCCAATAAAGCATTCTTGAGGGTTGATGATAAGCGAAATTGAAAGTCAACAGCTGCAGCGACGCATGCGCACCGCCAACGACGAAGGCCCTAACTAAATTAGATCTCTAGGTGGGAGCCCCAAAGCAAACAAAGGCGAAGCGCAAGGTGCCAAATGAAAAATAATGCTGCTGGCCAAAGAAATGGGGGAATGCAAGATCAGGGGGTGGGGAATGGAAGCTCCCCTAAAATGGCTGGAAATTGCTCTCATCAAGCTGGAATAAAAGCGACATGGCAGATCGCGACTGACATGAGATTGGTTTCAAGACGTGTTGTGATTCCCGAATTGAAGCCCGAGTTGCACTCGACCGGAAGTTGAGGATGTGGTGGCAGTTGGCTCGGTGCGTTCGCTGGTTCCCTGAACTTTTGGAATTGGAAATTCACGCGGTGACTGATTTGATGATGAGCTGAAATTTGGTCGTTTAGAATCAGCGAAACTTGTTCTGAGCATTGTACTGTTTCTGTCTGACTGTCATAGCCTTTCACCCATCCACCATATCCATACACCCATATCTACCATATTCTTCCAACCTTTCATCCATCCATATACATCCACTCAACCATGTTCATCTATCCATACATATCCATCCATCCGTCCATATCAGGGTTTCTACCAGTCATGGAAGTCATTGAAGTCATGTAATTCTCATTAGGGTCATGGAATTTTTGCCTTAGCAGGGTTCCCACTTTCTGGAAAGTCAGGCAATTCACGAAAATTCCTGAAAATGTCAGGGAAATTTAGTTTGCGTTAGTCAATTGATTGTTCATCACCTTTGATAATTCACGGGGGAAATTCACGAAAATTCCTGAAAATTCAAGGAAATTGAAAGTTTTCGTCAGTCAATTGATTGGTCGACATCTTGGAATCTGGGAGTGAAATTCACCGTTTTTTCTTATGTTTAAAAAAATCTCATGTGAAATGCTAGGGAAATGACTGAAAAGTTGTCAGGAAAATCGACTTGAGAATTTGATAGCCCTGCTTTGATTGATTCCCAAAATAAAAATTTGGATTGAAATCCATCATTTGTCACCCAATTACAAAATTTCGCTGTGGCGTTTTTTGCAAAATGATGGTGTGAAAATCACTATTTAGTGATGACATTAAACTTGAATGACCCAACATTCTAATACATGTACAATGTAGGCATTGAACAATTTTCGATGTCATAAAAAAGTCGTTGAAAAGTCACGAAATTTACAATGCCAAATCCAGTAGACACCCAGCATACCCATCCAACATATCTCTCCATACCCATCCAAGTTCTGTTTGTCCATCACAAGTATATTCTCGGAAACCATCCGACGTGTTGCGACCAAACTTTGTCGACTTGATTCTCCGGTCACATATTTGACCACCGTGACCTACATGTATGACTCAACATGTCATTTATCCAAAAACTCAAATGCCTATTCTCCAAATAATTTCGAAATGCATATTCGCTCAACCGGAATGTAGCAACTGGTCTCGTATATGTATATTGTTCAAATGTCCCAACTTTCAACATTTTTTTTGCAGACACCTGGCCCGAAATCCGTTTATTTGCGACTGCAATTTGCGATGGCTGGCCGACTACCTGCACAAGAATCCCATCGAGACCAGTGGGGCCAGATGCGAAAGTCCGAAGAGGGTCCAAAGACGCCGAATAGGACAGATGAAGGACAAAAAGTTTAAATGTAAGGGTATGTAATAACTACTCCAGGTGGGGCGCCAGTAACTGCAGACAGTGTTGTCAGTTCGTGGCTTTAGGCAAATACTTTTCACAGAGCCAATGCACTATAGGTGTGGCATGTGTGTGTGATTGTCACCCTGATGTGTCCCTGCATTAATAACTCGTCGCTTCTACTGAAGGTGGCGCCACCATAGGCACCAGCTTAAGTTGAAAACTGCTTTTTGGAGGTGAATAATAACCTAGCGTTTGCCACGAGGAGCAGCCCAAAATGCCGTTTTACCACTTCAGATGGTGAACCCAGATTTAGTGCCAAACTTATTCTGGGTCCTCTGGAGGGTCGTTTATTAGTTTAATTGCCTCGCCACACCACAGCTGCGTGGCAATAATTTCAAAGTTCCTCCTAGTGCCTCTCCAGATGCACTTAGCACTCAGATTGATGAAAAAGACTCTGCGATAAAAGCCATTTAAGTTCGTATTATGATAACGATGAAATACAAGCAGTTTTCAGTTCCGTACAGTGATCGTTCATAAATTCTGTTTATCAAAACGGATTTCACGGTGCGAAATACGTGGGACCGTTTGGCAAATTAGGCCTAGTGCGTCAAGCTAGCTGAAAACTGGAAAATAAGTACTTATTGTATATAAAAATATGTGGAAAAAGGCTCGAAAAAATGCATTCAACTACAATACACCACAAATCATACAAATCAGGTTATCTGCAGGATGAGGCATTTAAATTGACATATAGAAATAACATTTAAACAAAGCATTTGATGCAAGCTACTTTCGTCTGAAACATGTTTATCAAATGCTTTGTTTTAATTATATTTAAATTTTAATGCTGTTTAGATGTGTCGATTTAAAAACGTCACCCATATATTTGATAGAATTTTATTATGTGTTGTATGCGATATAATGATGAAAGGTTTATTTTGAAAAACAATTTAATCAAGAAATTCGGATATTGTATTACTGGGCGAGTATTACATTTCAAGAACCTTATTAGTAAAGTTCTTCGATAAAATACAAAACTATGCATGGAAGTACATGAACATTGCCATGAGAAACAACAAATTTGTAACAGAAAGTCACAATAATATACTTTTATGTAAAAAACGACAAAAAAAATTGAATTTCTTCTAAAGGCGAAAATGCTTTTCTCATTTTGTTTTTCGAGTTACCCATTTTCATCTTTTAGCATTTTGGCACAGTATATTTTATTCAAAATAATCTTTAATTCGTTGCCGGTAATCGCAAGATGGTGATGCTCTTAAAGACTGCACATAAGTAGTTCAAAGCCGCATTTGGAAATAATGTACGTGTGTTATGGTGTGCATTTCAAATTTATGGCTCTTGGAATTTTTGCCATAATTTTTATTCATCTATTCTGGTTGACACATTGCTATAACGTACTTTATATATCAATTTACAACTATCAAGTTAGGAATAATGGTAAGCGCTTTAAGATTAACCCAATTTGGGAACGTAAATGTAGCCTTGCGTTTCCTCTATGGTTCTAAGAAATTATTCAAGTTTCTTTTAAAAGACACTCTACGATTCACGCATAATTAAGCTATTATGTTTTAAATGCCGTTGATAAAAGGCTGTTTTATTTACGATCTGGTTTATTGATTGGCTTTGGCAAATAAATGTCATAAATTGCTTATTAAAGACGCCATGCATGGTTATGAATTTTGAGTAGGAAGGCTTTTATAATACGGATAATACAGGATGTCAAGCAAAACTGTGACAATACGTTGCTACTTTCGCAGAAATTAGTCTACCAATTAGTTTTACCAATTAACACTTTGAAGGCCATTATCAGGATATTTTTGAAAGATATTTAGTAAAAAACGCACAACAATATACATGTTTTAATGGGTATTCGTATACTGTAAATTTAATAGCGCGAAATAGTTTGCAGGTGTTTAGGACTTACTAAAACATTCCAAATGTACATGTTTTAACGTGTAATACTGTACCTTTCTGAAACGTGCATTAGACGTAACTGCAGTGTTAACAGGTTTATATGCATGTTTTCATTAGAATGATTTCCTACTCTGTGTTTTTAAATGTGTTACATCTGTTGCCTTTAACCACTAATAATCCTTCTTCCAGCCACGGATCCCAACCACGTGTTCACTAACATTTCACTAATCTTGCTTCTGGTAAACTTAGATGTCAATGTGCCGCACAAGCTCGCAATCACTACGGGCACCTCCTTCCGAGTTTCTGGAACCATAAAACTTAACGTTCCATTTGTGCATTAATGATGATTTTGGTTGCACTAGGCGGGGAGGAACACAGAACCAAGATGGCCGGCCAGTGCATGATTGATGAAGACTGTCCTGAAAACTGTGTCTGTGAAGGTACCATTGTAGACTGTTCGAGGCGAAAATTGAAGGATATCCCTGAAGACATTCCAATGTTCACCACAGAACTGTAAGCATTATTTTAATTTTAAAAATATAGAATAATCTGAGTGTGGGGATGACATAAATGTGCTACTTTAGAAAAGATGTTAAAAAAAGGTTTTAACATGTTATTCATGGAGAATGAATTAGATTAAATGATGAAAACGTTTCTCATAATAACTTTAATATACGCTTTAGGGACATGCAAATTACCCAGCTTATTCAATATTGTGAAATGTCTGTTTCTCAACTTTTGAAGAATTCCCTAAATTTATTTATTTATATTTTTGTTTTCAGACGTTTAAATGGCAATGAAATCGTCAAGATTCGCAATAACGGCATTTTCACCCGCCTGCAAAATCTGCGCAAGCTGTAAGTGAATTTGTTACATTTTAGTTTTGAACAATTTGCAATGTTTAAATTAGAAATGCCCCAAGCATTCTTCATCCTCATTTTAAAGAATTAAATTAACCCTGGTACAGATTCTGTCACAAACTGTAAAAAATTTGTTTAAAAAATATATTTTTGTAATTTATTTTTTCAGGGATTTAAGGAACAATTTAATTACCACAATAGAAGATGGCGCCTTCCAAGGTGCCTCTTCCATCAACGATTTGTAAGCATCATTTCACTACAAAAAATTGTGATGACGTTGTTGCTCACATAATTCTGACTTTTTGAACGTATCGTTCTATGTTGCACAGGCTGTTAACTGAAAACAAACTTAAAGACCTGACTGCTAAAATGTTCGCTGGTTTGACTAACGTCAAGACTTTGTAAGTATCACTTAGCCTCTTATAAGTTGCGCTTTATCCTGTTATCTGGCAATGCACGTGGTGTTTATTTTCGGGGTTATGTTAAATATGCGGTGCTCATGGCTAACAACTAATCTTCTACTAATATTCTAAAATTTAACTTATTTTTGGTAATTTTTTAAAACTTAGTTGTTTATCTACTGTACAGGGGTACAGAGTCGTCTACATTTTTTAAATATTCATTTTAGACAATATAGTTTTATCTGTGGTAATTGTTTTAACTTTAGTTTTTGATACATTGCCATTTTACATTTTTTTTTGCAAAACTTACCTTCTGTAACCATGCTAAAAAATGTTTCGTTTGAAAAATTAATATTAGATTAGATTTAACAATGGACCAGATGAAGTTCCTTTCTGGACATATTAAATACAAGTTCGTTTATTTGCCAAACTTTTTACCAAATGCTTTTCTCAGATTATCTTTCATTGGGACTAATTATTGTATTGAAATGAGTAGTTTAATTGAAATTAATTATATAATGGTTTTCTTGTTCAGTTACCACATTTATTCGCAAAACTGAAATTCCGGTTTGGGAATTTTCAGTTTTGAATAACCTATTTCAATTGCTCGTTTGAATGAAATTGTTTCTTTTGATGTTCTTGCAGGATGCTAAGAACTAACAAAATTGAGTGTGTGACTAACGATACGTTTGTTGATCTGGATTCCGTTCGACTCTTGTGAGTGTAATTTTCCCATTGTGCTCGTTTCATTTTGAGCATGCTAATTTTCCCCCCTCTCTTATCGTGCGTTTCAGTGTTCTAATTAGAACGCTCTTAATTTTAGATCACTGTATGATAACCAGATCAGATGCATTCAGCCAGGAGCTTTTGAACGTTTGGATTTTCTTTCGACCTTGTAAGTATTCACCATTTATTATTTTTTTAAAACTTATTTGCATTCAAGTAAATCGCTATTTGGCTGTTTCAGCAATTTTTTAAAAAGTATTTATATATCTTCTTATCTAACGCCATGCATGGTTATTAAAAACACAAAGGAAGAATTGTGATATTTTCACAATTTATTTCCCTTAACAGAGCAAGTGCACTAACATTAAAATCGATATTCTATCATATTAGGATTAGCAGGTTATGAAATCATAGATTAAAGTACTTTTTAATTTTTTTTTTGGAAATATGAATACAATATTCAAAGCTATGGCCCTGTGCACGACATTTTAAAAATTTGTTTGGGATATGTTAACAAAGACTGATACCAAGTAGGCAAACCTAATATTTGTTTTTCAGAAATTTCTTTGAAAATTCGCCATTCCATCTTATTTTCCCCGACATTGCTTTCTTTTTGGGTTTTCTGATGGGCGCCAGGCTCAATTTTACATTCCCTGTTAGCAAAATCTAACCTGGCTCGATGACCCTACGTTTATTAACTTTTCAGTTGACTTAAAAAAAATAAATAATAACGTCATGGCAAGACCGGAGCTTCTAGCAAAAATCCATATTCCAGAAACGGACCTAAACGACTAAATAACGCACAAAAAACCAAAAATAGGGAACATAAATAAGACGAATGGCTATCGGAAGGCTTATCACTGGAGACGCAACATCATTTTGCATGGCCAGCCCAGCTTTAAATTATGACCGATTTTCAGGTAGAAAATGGATTTCATTTTGTGGGGGCATTTTTACGCATAAATGGGCACCTTCATGATACCCCTACTTTTCGCAAAGCTTCTGGGGAGCTCCAGGGGGTCAGGAAGCTAGGATGACGTCATTTCATTTGGCCAAAAATATGCAATTCAGCGAGAAAGCGAAGCAAAACTTGTCGTCATACTACCCCTAACAATCCCACAAAGGGACAACAATTCAGTGCAACATGAGGTCAGGTCTCATGTTTGCCATATTTTTTCTTGTGGGAATCAATGCTGCCTATTCCGAGGATCTGCCGCATTTTTAAATGAGTTTTTAAATCTTTCAAATATGCGTGATTACATTTGGTAAATTTCTGAAGGAGTTTTTCTAAGCCAATTATCTACATACTTTAATGGTCAGGTATAAGATAAGCTAACAATATAAGTTGAATAAAGTAGAATAATAGACTGGAAAGTAGAGTGAAGAATAAGGTTAATAAAACATGGTGACTCTATACAATGTATTAAAGTGTATTTTTCGTTAATTTCCAGAAATCTTCTATCCAACCCTTTTAATTGCAATTGTCACTTGGGATGGCTATCTGATTGGCTGAGGAAAAAGAGTATCGTCACCGGAAATCCACGATGTCACTTCCCTAACCGTCTGAAAGATATCCCCATCCAAGACATCCCTGCTTTGGACTTCAAATGTGATGGTAAGTTAGTTGTTTCTTGTGTTTTGTATTTGTGTTTTCTTGTGTTTTGTATTTGTGTTTTCTTGTATACTTATGGAAAATATGTAAGACACATTCTCCACCTGCAAATGATACGAATTTTTTTGCACGTAATTTGCATGTAACGTTAAATAAAATTTATATTATATGCCAATTTTCCAGATGACAACCGGGAAAATGCTTGTCTGCCCGAACCACACTGCCCTCACAAATGCACTTGTTCGGGAACGATAGTGCGTTGCAGCAGAGCCAAACTGAAGGAAATTCCCAAAGATATTCCTGTAGCTACAACTGAACTGTAAGTAATCGATTTTAAACTATTATATATTTCTTTAAAGCTACATTTTTTTCTGTAACTCTTGATCAAGAAATAATGGATTTTGGAAAATGGATAAATTGCCCTTCCTAAAAAATTAATATTTTTCGAAAAATCGCTGTTTTACAAAGAAATCATAATGCCAGAACTAGATTTTTTATCTGCTCTTTCACACTCCTGGTGTGAATGGAACGTACGTTCTGCTTTAAATGTTTGCAAGTAGTTACTCGCCAAGAACCCATCTTGTGAGAAAGATTTCTTGCGGCCAGCAGGTAACAGATAAGCGGGTGAAAATTGCAAACTGTCCTCATAAATTCGTTTAATTGGAAAAAAAGGTTCCAGGGATGTGCAAAACCCTGCTGATAAATGGGCTGCAAGGTAGACCCAATTTTGCTTTTTATGTGAAGACGGTGCTGAAATTTGGTCGGAAAATGAACCCGCTACCATAAGATAAGCCTAGCTTAGAAATGCTGAAGGAGATAAACACTACCGTAAGTTTATCTTGCTTTCAAAATTTGCTTTCACCTAATTCTTTTCTAATGGAAATATGAGGGAAACATCTTTCTTCATGTAGTAAAAAAATTGTTAGCCGATTTTAAAAACAATGACGAAGACTGACTTGCTCTTTTCGTATGCATTATGCTGCATGTAAAGAAGCCATGTCGATTTTTTTTATATATTAGGAAGGAACGCCATACTCCAGATTACTGTAAATAAATGCAAAATTATTTAATAAACTTTAACATATATGTAAATGTCCGATTTCAATACAATTTCTTTAAATGTTTTTTTTTAAATAATTACTAATATTGATGGGAACATCATGGGCGAATTACAAAAGCGTAACATTTAAAATTTTGACAAAGAAATGTGTCAAGATTTTTCCAAGCTTTTCTCCTACTGTACATTATTTATTTTACAGGTATTTGGATGTCAACGAAATTTCAAGCCTCCATATCGACCGCATCAACCACCTGAAAGACTTGACACGACTGTGGGTTGATGTTATAAGTATTTTTACCGAAATTGCAGTTCCTTAATATAAAATGCAGTAATTCATTATTGGCAAAAAACTTTTTACTCTCTTTAGGGATTTCAGCAATAATCAGATCGCCGTTTTGGCCAACAACACGTTCCACAATTTAACCAAACTGTCGACTTTGTAAGTATAAATTTCAACACTGTTGACGTCATAAAAAAATATATCACCAATTTCATTTCCTATATTATTGTTATGTTGTCACAGAATTCTTAGCTACAACAAATTGCAATGCGTTCAAAGGGACGGCTTCGTTGGATTGAAATCTTTACGAATTCTGTAAGTGTTGTTGTGCCCAAAACTTCAGATTTTGTATTTTTAGCATAAGTAATTTTTTGTGGACAATTTTACTTTACGATGTTTTTCTAAATGTTTATCATTTCAGGTCTCTCCATGGAAACGACGTTTCACTGATCCCAGATGGCGCTTTCCGTGATCTCACGGCCATCACCCATATGTAAGTTTTATGGCGAAGTGAAGTTAATTTGTAAAATAAATCGAATATTATCACGAAAAATATTTTTTTTTCAACAGTGCCCTTGGAGCGAATAGTTTATACTGCGATTGCCACCTGAGATGGCTTTCTGATTGGGTGAAAAAGGATTATGTGGAGCCTGGTATCGCCCGTTGCGCTGAACCTTACCACATGAGAGACAAACTGGTCCTTACCACACCATCAAAACATTTTGAATGCAAAGGTACGATTTTTCCCACATGACCAAAATTGTGAAAAGTAACTTTGAGATATTTCAAATGGGTCGTTCTTCGACGTACGTATCAAGTAATTTACCTGTTTTCTACGACAAAAGTTTCAATATTCCAAATTGTTGGCTTTACCATCTTTTTGACGTGTTGTCACCAAATTTTGTCCATCATGGAATTTATTTTATCTTTTAGCCAAAATTCCTTCGGATGTGCTGGCCAAGTGCGACGCGTGCTACACCTTCCCTTGCCGCAACGGCGCCACCTGCAGCTCTTTACCTGACAGGAAGTTCGAGTGTCTGTGTGCTCCTGGATACCACGGGGTCAACTGCGAGTATATTATCGATGCATGCTATGGAAATCCTTGTGAAAGTGGTGGCACCTGCAAAGTTCTGGAAGAAGGACGCTTCAGGTCGGTATTTGGTGGTTTTTGGTGAAATTCTTGAATCTGGTTGTTGTTAAATATCCAAATTCTTTTCTATTGTAGCTGTCACTGCCCTCCTGGATTCGAGGGTGATCGTTGTGAGACCAACGTGGACGACTGCATTGGACATAAATGCAAGAACAACGGCACTTGCACTGACCTTATCGAAGGATACGAATGCCGCTGCCCAGCAGGATTCACTGGTAAGTTTTGATCCTAGTGGCATCAACGGTCAACTCGCCAAAGTTTCATTTTGCAAACTTTGTGCCGCGGCAGATTTCCACTTTTTGGTTCCAGTAGCCCCTATATCGAGTTATGCTATTATTTCCAGGACATTACTGCGAAAAGAAGATTCACTTTTGTTCCAAAGAATTCAACCCTTGCAAAAATGGAGCACCATGCGTGGACCACTACACACATTATACGTAAGGGAAAATTGCGACATCGATGGGACGGCAATATTTGAAATTCTAACGAAAGTTCCGTACTTCGTTTTAGATGTGCCTGCAGGGAAGGCTATCAGGGCCAGAATTGCAGCGTCAATGTCGATGACTGCAAGGAACACATGTGCCAACATGGGGGGACGTGCATAGACGGCATCAACGGATATACGTATGAAAGCTTTTTAATTAGCAAATTCCTCCTACCAAAAGCATATTCGGTTTTGGTCGAAATCATGTTTTCAAAGTTAACAGATAAGGTGTCGCTATGACAATTTTTTTTTTGCTAAGCAGTATTCGTGATTTTACAGTATGGGCGGTCCATATTGAGAAAAAAATACCACTGCTTGTCACGTCTTTCGCACTATGTCCATGACCCGAAACTGACTGTTTAGCAAAATTCTCCGGTTCTTACGATTGCTTTTTCAGGTGCCAGTGTCCTGAGGAGTATGCCGGCATGTTCTGCGAGATCGCGCCCATGGTAGCCATGCTGTATCCACAGACGAGCCCATGCCAAGACCACGACTGCAAGAACGGCCTCTGCTTCCAGCCCATGGGGTCCTCCGACTACATCTGCAAGTGCGCACCGGGCTTCTCCGGCAAGCGCTGCGAGTACCTCACTAGCTTCAGCTTCAGGGATCCGTCGGCTTTCGTGGAACTGGAAGCCCTGCAGACGATCCCGAAGGCCAACGTGACCCTCACGTTCGCCACCACCCAACAGAACGGCGTCCTCGTGTACCATGGCGACAACCAGCATTTGGCCATCGAGCTCTTCCACGGACGCATCCGGGCAAGCTACGACGTCGGCAACTACCCCGTGTCCACCATGTTCAGCTTCGAGCAGGTGGCCGATGGCGCATTCCACAAGGTGGAACTGCTAGCGCACAAGAAGAACTTCACGCTGCGCGTGGACGATGGTGTTTCGCGCAGCATCATCAACGAGGGCGACAAGGACTACCTGGAGCTGAAGTCACCGCTCTTCGTGGGCGGTCTGCCACCCGATATCGCTGCCACTGCCAGCAAGCTGTGGCACATCCGGAATACCACGAGCTTTAGTGGTAAGGGATGGAAGCTGTGGCTTCTTGATAAATCTCTGGAGGAATGGGTTTTTTGGAAACTCTGGTGGTTCCGAAATTTGGCAGTCAATAGTTTCTTGGGGAAATGTTTTTTCCAGTAGCCATGATGATTCCGAAATTTGGCTGTCAGTAATTACTTTGGAAAATGTTATTTCTGAAAGTTCTGGTCATTCCAAAATTTGGTAGTCTGTGATTTCTTGGGTAAATGTTTTTTTTCTGGAAGCTCTGGCGATTCCAAAATTTGGCAGTTAGTTTTTTCTTGAGAAAAATGTTTTTTTTTCTGGAAGCCATGGTGATTCCAATATTTGGTTGTCAGTAATTACTTTGGAAAATGTTTTTTTCTGGAAGTTTGGGTCATTCCAAAATTTGGCAGTCAGTGGTTTCTTGGGTAAACGTTTTTTTTTGTGGAAGCTCTGGCGATTCCAAAATTTGGCAGCTAGTAGTTTCTTGGGAAAATGTTTTTTTCTAGAAGCCATGGTGATTCCAAAATTTGGCAGTCGATGGTTTCTTGGGAAAACGTTTTTTTTTTCTGGAAGCCATGGTGATTCCAAAATTTGGCTGTCAGTAATTACTTGAGGAAATGTTTTTTTTTCTGAAAGCTCTGTTGATGCATAAATTTGGCAGTCAGTGGTTTCTTGAGAAAATGTTTTTTTCTTCTGAAAGCTCTGTTTATTCCAAAATTTGGCAGTGGTGTTTTCTTGAGAAAATTTTTTTTCGGAAAGCTCTGATGAAAATTTCAACAAAATTTCTACCCCCTTGCTGTTTTTCAGGTTGCATGAAGGAGATGTACGTGAACCACAAGCTGTTCGATTTCGTGGCTGCCCCCAAGCAGCACAAAGTCACTCCTGGCTGCCCCAACTACGACGCCGTGGCCATTGACCCTTGCCGGAACCACCCTTGCAAGAAGGGCAAGTGCGTCCCTGACGAGGGCAACCAGTACGAATGCCAGTGTAAGCTGGGGTGGGGAGGACCTTTCTGTGACCAAGGTAGGAGAGGTGGAAGTTTCTTGAATTCTCGCAAAAAAGCAAATTTGAACTATTAATACTATTAATATGAGACTTGCAAAATAATTCTGCGTGGAAATTCGGTGGAATGCCCTCAAATACAATCTTTGCCCTTCCAGCCCCCACGTGCCAGAAGCAGCAGTGGCGCGACTACCTGGAGGAGAACGGCTGCCGCTCCCGGAAGAAGATCAAGAAGGCCAACTGTGTAGGCGGATGCGGAAGTAACTGTTGCCAGCCGCGCAAAACGAAGAAGCGCAAGGTCCGGCTAATCTGCAACGACGGCACGAGCTACCTGAAGAACGTGGAGGTGATCCGCAAGTGTACCTGTGTGAAAGAGTGCTAGGTGGCCGAGGAAAATCTAGAAGAATCCCAGAACAGCACGGACTTATCTACCTTTTGTATAATATGATTTTGCACTCTGAAGAGCATAATGGCGCCCGAAGCAGCGCCGAACTGGTGGCCCGCTGAAGACTGCCCAAAAGCCCTATTTTCTAAGAAAACTCGACCTCCCCTTCCTGCTGCGCCCCTAGCAGCTCCAGGCCCTCTAGGAAGCAACTTCAGGAATCTTCGAGGAGTCCGAACTTGGAGTGCTGGGAGCCTGCCCGTTCCGAGACATCGCCAGGAGATCGACCACATACCTCGAGGCCGGCTGAGTTCGGAAATGGCTGGTGAGTTCTGAAATTACCGGTGAGTTCTGAAAGGACCGGTGAGTTCTGAAAAGGCCGGTGAGGTTTTGAGGCAGCAAAGGAAATGTCAGTCATCGATTCGGACGAGATACATGCACGTCCGTGAGTCCCTGTTCAAGCTTTGAAATTACAAGTAAGTTCTGGACTAGTAGAAGGTTTTGAAATAGCAGTGAAAGCCAGTTCTGAAACAGCTTGCCTGAAGAGCAAGTTCTGATATGATGTGCAATTGAAGCGAGGACGCAAAATGCATAGTTTTTGATAGGGTTCGAGTAAATGCGAAGTAAATTCTGAATACGAGCTACGGGAATTTGTCAAGCCAGCTTAAAACGTGTCAAATAGTTGATCATGTCCCAGATAAATTACTAAGATTTTGGATAATTTTCATTGGTTTTCGGACACGAAAAATCACGATCGGGAAAATGAGAACGCTGTCGAAACGATTGACTTTACCGTTAAAACTTTCACAATTTGAAAACAGGAATTGCGTACATTTACGACAATGGCTGGCTTCTCTAAAACAACCAAAACGTCAATTGTGGACGAAGTCCCATATACTACTGAAACGTCCCTTTAAAAATGGTCAAAATTCTGGAATTTTGTTCCTGAATTTGTTCCAGACTCCAGCGTTTTCTCATCGAGTATCGATTGTCAGTAAGTACAAATGTTAGGATGCTAGAAATTTTTACCATCATCCTTTTATCAGTTCCATCTCGCTTTTGGTGAATTATCATATCAGAAAAGAGGTCGGAATGTTAACTTTCAAGCCAAAAATCGATGAGCTTCAGGGGCAATTTAATTGTCAGCAGAAATTTTGGCAAAAGCCAATTCTGCAAAGATAAAACCAAGAATAACTAAGGAGAATGACTAAGGCATCTTCACTGTCATGTAATTTACGAAAGACTATTACACGAGAGGAAATTTTTAACCGGTTTTAACACGATTTTAAATTTCTATTTTTATTTTTTCAAAAATGCTAGTTATTGGCTTTACATTTTGACGGATGAAATTGTCATCGTTTTCTGCGGTAGAATCATATTATCGAAAATTTGGAGATAATTTCAATGTAGTGAAATGTTTAGGAATGTTTTGGGAGTTTTACTGCAATTATTGAAATGTTCAGATTTTAATATGGCGACTTTTTTAATGCGAGTGTATTTAAAAACTATCCCAAAAATCGCTGGGGGAAAAATAGTTTTTTAAACAATAATAAGAATTGCGATCTCTCTCTCTCTCTTATGCGCATTTGAGGAAATGGAACAGAACGAATATGCATTGGATTTTTCTAAATATTGAGAATCTACCTAACTGAAATTGTATGAAATATTTAAAAACACAGAATTTTCTGAAAACTTATTTTCTTTTTCAAATAGTAAAAAACTGGATATCAAAAAATGGTTTACCTATGGCTTCAAATTTTTCCTAAAATTAATTCATTTATTTGACATTAAATGCTTTGTGATAAATATTCTTAGAAAATTTTTCCTAGAAATTACACTGAATGCACTCAATATTGTCGAAATACACTTTATTAAATGCAAATTATGGTTCACTTAAAATTACATTAAACATTTTTTTCAAACTTTCCCTTTTTTGGTGTACAACTTTCAGCTCGTGTAATAATCGATAAATTTGTTGTTTCCATTGCTATTTTTCCTGCAAATATTGATTTGTATCGTTGTCTTGGTAACCTATCTACCTCCCTTTTTGGCCGACGTGTTTTTAATCAAAATTTGGCAAAACCTATATTTTCGCCAAATATATGCATAATATAAGAATCTCCAAAATATAACTTTTTAATGAATCTTCGTTTATCGCACTCGTGGCTCGGTATTGATTTTGAAAGGGTAAAAATGGCTGAGTTTCATGAAATTTTCGAGAAAACGTTGACAAGTTAAATTCCGGGTCGATTTCTGCCTAATTCTAATTTCTGTTGAATTATTTTATAAACGTAGCAAGATCAGTATGTATTGGTTTAAAAATATATTGGATTTCCACAGAAAAAAAATTATTAAATTAACTACTGTATTCACTATTGTATTCGCAAAATAATATCCACTTGAAGGTTCTTCTTTTCATGCACCTTTTTAAATAAGGTTAACAAAACTAGGATTCTCAGAATTTTTTTTACCAGAAAATAGCATGAAATGCATGTATTTATTTTAAGTTACCTATAAAATATTAGTTTCGGTAACTTGCAATTTGAAGTACTTTCTTTTAATTTTTGTTCAGCTTTTTGTAGGCGTAATGTTCTCATGGAAAAAAATTTGAAATGTATAAATTTTGTCACGAAGGCATTTTTTGTTGTTTTTGTTTTCAAAAACATGTTTTCTAAAGATTAAAAACTTTATGCTTGAGGTGGTCTACGTCGTTTTTTTTCTTTTCGGAATTTATTGTTGAATAATCATTTTTGGCAAGTTCTTATGGATTTGCAAAAAATTAACAAAGAAGTAAGGGATTTTATAAGGCTGTTTTATGAAATGTCGGATTTCTTTTTAGTCAAAATGGAATTTGTTTCAACAACGTTTTAAAATTTCCTTAAAAATATTTTGAAACATGGAAGACTCCATTTTTATCCTTTATTGAAGTGACCCAAAAGGTTATTTCTATTAAAATCGTTAGAGGTCGCACCAATTTTGGAGATGTTTGCCAATATGAAGCAAACATACCTTGTATTTTCGATGCTTGTTTTAAACATGTTTACCACAGGTATACACATGATATAACAGGCTCAATTTTAAACATTTTTAAAAGATTGATTTCAGTACTTTTTAAAAGCCAACTTGAAAACTTATTAACAGCCATGCCATGCGTCATGTTAGAGACATGCCAAAACATGTTTCGCTATACTGTATGTCGTTCACTTACATGTATGCCTTAAATGTTATATGGGCATGTTTATTTCGAATTAAATGTAAGAACGATAGTCGATATGGCATTTTTTAAATCTTCCTTGTATAAATTTAAAAGACTCGTTTTGACTTTCGTTTTCTATATAACGATGTCATAGGATTTATGCCAAGTTAACTGACGCTATAATCTTGCAATCATTTTAAAGAAAATACGACCTGATCTTTACCATGTTTTCCAAATGTGCGAATTTGGAACATATCCCAACATATCACCGACGCGATTATTGGTCTCTTCAGTAAAAACAATGTGTCGAACGATTACGCGTTTTACATATAAATTTGGTATACGCGTGTCTAGAACATGAATACAGTGTAGTAGAATTTTTAAGAAAAAAAATTCGAGTTTTTCCACTGACAACCTGTAATGCCAACATTCTTATAGCCCCAAGGAGCAGTTTGAGAAAATGCTATCAATTAATTCAGCTTCGATTTGATTAAGCTGGATATTCGTTAGCCAAACCTGATCAGAGTGATCACCCAACGTATAGCAAGGGGGTTGAGAAAGTAAAAATTCACCATTTTGAAAGACAAATACGAAAATACTGAGATAATTCAAGTTTTCAAACTTCATTTTTTATAACTTGTGCCTACATCCTGAAATTATTTAAATGTCTATAACAAGTTTAGTGATCTCCACTAACGTTTATGAATACAGTACATATTACGAACAATTTGGCAAAAGTCATTATTTACTAAAATTACACATTACCTCATGATACTCGAGGTTTTATTTGAATTTTTTATTTAGTTATATTCAATTTGTCTCTCAAAAAACGATGTAAGTTCTCATCTTTCTCTATGGAGCGACATTTCAACCAGATTGTTACCACTGGACTGATGTTCTGAATGTGAATTTCTAACGACGAATCGTGCATTTATTCTCTGCATTCATATTTGGGGAAGCCACGCCCACATCCGGTGCTGGCTTCCTTCGCTAGCATGCTTCTATTTTATAATTCCATAACGGTTATTTGTATTTATATTGTCCAGAATGTGAACTCGAGTTTTAGCGCAACGAATTTCTGCTAAGTTAATGTACAGTTTCAAGCCAGTTTTATCATTTGATCTTGTTGTGTCAAATATAAAATGCTCACCCCTTCTAATGGCCAAGTTTCCTATACCGCCCCTTCCCGATAGAACTTTCAGAATATAGACTGAAAACAAATAAAATTCACGTTACAAACTTTTATTCCTAGAATGTGCTTCTTGATTTTGGAGGAAGTTATGAGAATTACGTGTATAAGACGTCAAAATTAATTACAATTATGAATTATTAATTACAAAAAATTATGACGTTTTTTTTGCCAATTTTTATAAACTTATTTCTGCCATAACGTTGTAAAATTTACAAATTGTTGTTAAAATATTGTTTGGATTTTAAAAGGTTCATATTTGTCAAATCCGCATTTGATGGATGTTTTATCAGACCGATACTTTCTTTGAGAGTTTTGCGAAATTAATTTTTACATGCTTTTGAGCAGCATTTTGAAAAATAATTTCTTTAGGCGCAATGACAAGTGTTTACTTTAGTGTGATTCTGTGTGGCCAGATTTGCCCGGTAGTAGAGCCTTTGAGTTTGGCGCCACCCCTATGGCATGCTTGGCACGGCACCTGGTGCCCATTTCCGTCTGATCGTCCGTTATCGGAAGCGCCGCTTTGGAAGAATTGGGAGCAAAACCCTGAATACACTTTAGGCGTTCGACTTTATCGCTTTGGAATTTTCACCATTTTTGATTTTTCGTTCGTCGGACAACGTTGAGAGGTACATTTCTTTGGAAATGTCTTCTCAATCGCGCTATTCGAGGCCGCCTAACACCTCGCTGTATGTCAGGAATGTGCCCGAGAATTCCAGGTAAAGTAATCCAGGCGCTTGGCGTCCTTTTTTTCGACAAATTATCAAAAAATATTTCTCCCTCTTTGTGTTCGTGAACTGAAAGCGCCATCACGCTCATGTCTGCCATGTCTTTTTTCGTGCATTTGAAATGCCTTTGTTGTTGCGGATCCTCTTCGAAGCTCGGTTTTAACAAATAACGGGTCGCAATTTCATCAAATTGGATGTTGATAGGAGCAGATTCCTGATTAAATCCATTGGTATTCGAATGAGAGAATCAGCACTAGGCCTAACCCATTGCGTACAGGGTGGCCACAAGATGTTCCCGCCCGTTGGAAAATCTGAAGATTGGATTTTCTCATGATTTTATGATGTCGTTACGAATGCTCTCTACATTCACCATTTTAGCTCGTTTTTAAATGAAAGGACACTTAAAATAGCCCTATTAGCTTAAAACAAACAAATGGAACGTTTCTACTTGCTTTCTGGATTGATCTTTACGTTGAAAAATAATTGATTTCCATGGGAAAGAAAGGTTTTCGGTTTGACGAAGAGTTAGACAAACCTTTCTCCAGTGAATTCAATCATAAGACTGAAGAATATACATGACATGAAATTATGTACATCCATTGATGGAAAAGCAATGCAAAAGTGCAGGCCCAAGTTGCCCAGCTTGTCAAAACCTAGACTTAAGTTTAACCCAAAAGATTTACTCTGGTTTTTGGGTTTGATTTTTGTGTAATGCCAACATTTACTAGGCCAGATTGACTTGCATTTATTTTTAGCTTTCCTTCGGTATAGTTTATTTTAAATAAACGTTATTTGCATGCCTTCATCCAGGCGTGGAGGCCTCTGTGCGATGGACCTGCTTCAGTTTAATTTTAGGCTCGCTGTGACATTGTTAGTGCTTTCCTTGACTTAGGCTGCTTTTTTCCCTTCTTTTTGTCTAGACAAGAGGACCTGAGAAGTTTGTTCAGTAAATATGGTCCCGTAAGTGCCAATAATTCCTTCCAGTTATCTGCAAATTTACCCCGGCGACAGTAGTCGAATTTGTTGTGAATTTTTTGTCCAAACTGTTATGTCCAAAGATTTCAGATGTGTACGTTCCCGTGGATTACTACAATCGCCGCCCTCGAGGCTTTGCCTACATTCAATATCCTTTGCTACGAAGAGAGAAACGAGCTTGCGTTTAATTTTCAAGAAAGTTGCCTGAGCGCCCTTGTCCTTCAAATCTTAGTAGGTGTGTAGTAGATGTTTAGGATAATATAGGAAACTTAAGTAACATAACCTAGAAATAATTAAGTGTAACCAGCCCAGTGTTTATTTGCAACTTGTCGTGTTCAGTCGCCATTAATGCATCCTCATTGCCAAAGGAGCATCAAACTTCTTTCCAAAAAAAACTGACTTTTCCAAATGTTTTTTTTTTTTAGAACATTTAAGCTTGGGCACGATAAGATTGATAGTGTCATAGAGCGACACATTGCAACTGTGCTTGTAACATGTCGGTCAACTGAACTTTTGGAACTTCCATAACACTTGTTTTCCATTAATCTCGTTTCTCCAAAATAAACTTGATAATTTTCTGTCTGGAGAACATGGCAACTTTAAATTTGGCTAGGTCTTCTTAACTTTCAACTTAAAGGTCATTGGAGCTGCGCGGGTTTTCAGCTGTACATATAGGAGCATCGGGTAAACCGCCGTGCAGTTTCGGCTCGCAGCAGCGCCCCATCCTCCATCGTTAACTACTCACCTCAGCGCCTTGTTATTAATCTTTGTTTTCATTTGGTTTTATGTAGAGCTCAAAGACAAGATTTCAAGCTCAAAGTTGTGTTAACAGACTCAGGCATGCAAGGGGGTTGAGGATGGTCAAAAAGTAAAGCGCACACATAAACAGAGGGTTGAATCAAAGCAAAGAGAAAGAAAGACACGAGGAGCACAAAAAAAGCACAGAGCCCACACGGGAGTCACAAGGGGTTAAGTCGCCGGCCAAGTTCAAGTGGCAGTCTGGGTCGTCAAAATTTGCAGTGAGCAGAGCAAAGAGTTTCCTGTCTCGAAAAGATCAAGCACAGAATCTGTATCGTTAATGCTTTGACGTTCGGTATTTAAATTGCCCGCCCAAGAACGAACGCTTTGTCCACACGGCTCGTCGACTTCGACGGCAAAAGTTAACGTGTTGGTAGGCGACTGGAGAGTGGACGGTGTGGACTCCCAATGGCTGTATGTACTCAATCATGTAACGTTTTCACGCGCATGATCACGGGTGTGAAGTTTGCTGGGTTTTGCCTCGGGGATGCCTCTGGAGTCTGTTGGTAATTTGGAATAGTTTAAATCTGGGAGTGATTGGTTCCGAATAATCGAAGAATTTTGTTGTTAAACGTAAGATTATTTTGAATGCATTATATTGCAAGAATAAAATTGTGCTTGTTGGCCAGTGTGGAAAACTGACCACGCCAACGCTCCCTGATGGCAAAATCCTTGGGTTTTGCTGTGATCACGTGATTTTGTACATGTAATTGAAACATCGAAAACGTGAGTGGGTTTTGAAGGGTTGGGTGCAGGTCACTGGTATGCCAGATTGAAACCTTAACCAGATGCAAGTTTGAAGATGTCAGAGATGCCGAGGACGCCATGTACAACCTGGACAGAACGTGGTTTCATGGAAGGGAACTGGAAATCCAGTTTGCCCAGGGCGATCGCAAAAGTGAGTTTTTTTTGGAGCATCTGCCACTCTTTTGGAGTCAATCATTTTTACTAATTAGTGACTGTTCCACGCAGCACCCAATGAAATGAGGACGAAGGAACGTTCGCCGCGCCGCCACAGCCGCAGACATGATGATCGCCGCCGTGGTCGCTCCCGCAGCAGGTCTCCACGGTAAGTGGTTATTGTGATTGGCCCATGTTCCTGCTAATAAGTTATTTAACCGACATTGTCTGTTTTCAGTAGGAGAAGGCGTAGATCTTACAGCAGCAGATCCAGGTCCCGTTCTCGATCCCATTCCCGCTCACGAGGCAGGCGCCGCAGCCAGTCGGTGCGCAGGACAAGGTCGGTACCAATTCAGTTTAACTCAGTGCTCTGCATAGAAATAAGACTAGTTTTGTTTTCAGTAAGTGAATAATATGTGGTAGGGCATGGTGTCTACAGGGCTGGAAATCCTGGAAATTTACTGAAATTTCTTGTTATTCTGGAAATTTTCAGTTCATTTTTGTGAAAAACACCCTACCGATTACTACACATTACACCAACAATCCATAATTGACGGATTGAGTCTCTCACAAAATTTTGCCTCGCCGTTTCATTAATTTTTAAAACATTTTGATCATTACTTTATTTTAAAGATAAGAGCTAAAATCCATCATTTGTGACAGTTTTTTCTAAAATTGTCTAAAATATTCGTAGAAATGTGTACTGGAAAACCCTTTAAATATCCATAATACTGGTAAATTGAAATTACTGTTCAGTAGACATCCTATAGGGGGTATAGTCCGTCAACCCTTTTTAATCGACAATTACCACCAGATTAAGATAGTCACCATCATCATTGTAAAATTGAATTTCTCGAAGAGAATTCTTTAACATTTGATGGCATAAGTCTTGATCTGAATGGAATTATTGTTCAAGGTCTTGCCGCAAAATTTCTAAATTCTAGGCTTTATTCGGGCTAACCAACATACTGATTATCAATGGTTAAACTGCCATTTAATGCAGAATACGTTGTAGTATAGTGCAACTAAAAATCTAAAAAATAGGATTTTAACGTTATAAAAGGATAAACAAGTTCATGATTTACTTCTCATCTAATGCAGGTCCAGGACAGGATCCGGGTCACGTTCGGGCTCACGAAGCAAGCGCCATTCCAGGAAAGAACGTTCCCGAGAGCGCAGCTCCCCAAGGGACAGTGGACATGAGTCTGCGAAGAAGAGCAAAAGCCGCACCCCGTAGCAGCCACCCTTGTTTGCAGAGATTCCCGGATCTGTGTGCCGGGAAGTGTAATTTATGTTTCGCTGTTTTAATTGATTCAACATATCTAGTGGACCATTTCTAATGCTTTCGGATGTTTCAATATAGACATTGCGTTTTATAACGTTCGTAATTTTCTTTCCAACCTCATTAACGGCGCCAAAAATTCCTCGGCCCACTCTCGCCTCTCTGCCACTCACCACCCCAGCTTCGAATTTTCGTTGCTTATTGATTTCCGAATTTTGTTTATCCGTTGGATGTTGTCCGCCAGATGCGGCTATCTCGCATGTACCAAGTTGTTTTATATGACATGCCCTTGTAATTGTAGGGACTGTATGTGCGGTCCTCATAGCCAAATATATTCGTTTTCTTTCAATTCTACTAGTCTTGTTTCTCATTTATGGTACTCACTACTTATGGTTTTCACTACCGTCTAAGTTAAAAATAAATTAGCTGTACATTTACCCAATGCAAACGCAGCCCAAAAATATTAAATCTTGGTTTTTCAAATGACCTGGGATGTATTGGAAAACATTACTCTGGGAATTTCAACATGTCTAAAATCAATTTTGACCTTGTAATCACGTAATATTTCCAAATTTTTGATTCAAATTGTCAAATTTGGCGCTATTTGAGCTGATAGAAATACATTGAAAGTTATTCTTAAAAGCGCCATTGTTAGTGCTGTTTTTGTTTGGTAACCATGGTTACCATGGAACTTACAAAGGGAATAAGGATGTGAACAATCGAGGTGCCCAATTTATAATCAAAACGAGAAGAAGAAGAGGAGTGATTGAGCTTTGACTTAGGATAAAACCATGGTAAGCATTAATCAAATCTTCCCAGTTGATAGCAATTGAGAAATTTACGGTATTACAATGGTGCTGAACTTCACGCAGTTTTCGTAATAGTCCTGTACAGGGTGGGCGAAAATGTATCTAGGGCTGTCCATTAATTATGTCACTCAAAATTGCGGGAATTTTTCATTCTGTTAGAAATCATTTCCCCTATTATTTTCTCGTGATAAAGTACAGTTCCGAACTTTCCAGGATCGAAATACATGTGCGTGTGATTGGAAATCACAGGTTATACAAGTTGTCATGTTGAGGGTTGAGTCAATTGAGAAGTTCTCGTATAGATAATGGTTGCTTCACGACTGAAATTATTAAATTTTGAATTTTCAGATTTTATCGAGAGCTAAACCTGCAGAGGTGAGCGAGCCTTCTTCGAGCGATGGTTCGGATGCTAAGTCCAAGAAGCAAACGCCATCTCTGCAAGGATTTTTGCAGAAGCGAGATTATGTCGGAGCCATCGCCCTTTTGGAAGTATAGCAAAAATTCCTGCATGGAACTTTTTAAATATTTTTACTAAGGGCTGAAAAGTTTTCCACCCATGCCCATACACAGGATCTGAAAATGGGGGGAGGATTTGACACTCATGTCAGAAACTTAGGGAAGCTATTTTTTGCGGGGGTAAATAAGCTATACACGGAAATTTTACAAAAATGAAAAAAAACTAAAGAAAATGATGGATTTTGCGATATTTTTGAAAATTTTATGAATACTTCATAAATTAATTGTTGCATCTTTTTTCCTCAATCGGGGGAGAGGGAGGCGTTGAACCCCTTCCTATATACAGTCAGGCAGAATTGTAAAATTGTTGAGTACAGACGCCTAAATTCTAAGATATGAGTTTGGAAAACAGTAAAACGTCATTCTTGCGCTGCCCCATACATGTTACTGAATTATCCGCTATCTTTACAATGCTTTCTCCCAACAAAAATATAATTATGCAGCGATTGAATTGGCATTTTGAAGAATGTAAAATGTAAAAGAAGGATGCGCTTTGCTCAACACATCACATTATTTTCCAGTTTTTCCGAAATACTGGAAAGGCGGACGAGAAAACGAGTTTCTGGGTAGCTTTCTGTGCCTTTCACTTGGGGGACTACAGCCGTGCCAAGGAGGTAGGCGACCCTCTTAAGCTGGGGCTTATTGCAGAGAAAAATTGTTTTCTAACCCATTTTTTTCAATCCCAGGAATATCTTCAGTTAACTAAGAATCCAGACTGCCCGCCTGAGGTGTGGCTCAACTTAGCATGCTGCTACTTCTTTCTCGGCATGTATCCTGAAGCCGACAAGACTGCCTTACAAGGTATGGACTGGTGCACCACTTGTGACAGCAAAATGCGAGAAAAAAAACATGTTCATGTCATTCATAAATTTTGATTCGCTTGACAGGCCCAGAATCCAACTGCTTGCAGACAAGGCTCCTATTTCATTTGTCACACAAATTTAGCGACGAAAAACGGCTAATGGGTTACCATCAGAAACTTCAAGACGTGACGGAGGACCAACTGTCCTTGGCTTCTATCCATTATCTGAGAAGTCACTATCAGGAAGCCATCGATATCTACAAGAGAGTGCTTCTGGACAACAGGTATAAGCATTTTTTTTTTCTAACACGAAAATGGTACAAATTGGTAGCCACATGTTTCTCAAAAAGCCTACTTTTTCAGGGATTTTCTGGCACTGAACGTCTACATCGCGCTGTGCTATTACAAGCTGGACTACTACGACGTGTCGCAGGTGAGCTGGATTTTTTACATGATTCCGTTGACCCCCGACATTGTTCTCAAACATTTTTGCCAATTTCAGGAAGTTTTGTCAGTGTACCTGCAACACTTCCCAGACAGCACAACTGCAATAAATTTGAAGGCATGCAACCATTATCGGCTTTACAATGGAAAAGCTGCTGAGGTAATTTTCCGTTCTTAAAAATTAAAAAGTTATGCGGGTTTCTTTACTTTATACACACGTACCTTTGAATAATACAAAACTATTGCAGTAGGGTTCGGCAAGTGGTTTTTTAATTTGTTGCAAACATTTTGTCTGTTTTTGCACTGTGTTTTTTGCATCGAATCTCATTTTATACCTTTTGACAGGCCGAGCTCAAGGGGCTCTTGGATTTGGTGTCTCATTCATTCACGTTTGCGAGGGACCTGATTCAGCATAACCTGGTGAGATGTTTGTAAAAATCGTTTCATGTTGATTTGCATAATCGATTTTTGTGATTTGTAATAAATTTCACTTATCTGTTTCAGGTCGTTTTCCGTGGAGGAGAGGGCGCGTTGCGAGAACTGCTGCCCTTGGTAGACGTGATACCCGAAGCTCGCTTGAATTTGGTCATATATTACTTACAACAAGGTTAGTACTTGTATCTAAATTTGGAAAGAAAGTTACTTGGACACCAGCGCATGCAAGCTCTTGCATGCACTATGGTAATGTTGAAATATGCCTTACCTAATATGCCTTACCTATTCATAACGTCTCTAGAGGGGCGTAATCTTGTCTGACTTGTTCGATCGCAGTATTCTTGCGCGGAGATACTCAAGATTTTAAAAATTATTTCAACCTTTTGAATTCCACTCACAGATGACATAAGTGAAGCTTATAATCTCATAAAGGACCTGGAACCTACTGTGCCTCAAGAATACATCTTAAAAGGCGTAGTTAATGCGGCATTAGGTCAAGAACTCGGAGTGGTAATGTTTGTTACTGGGGCGAAGTACATGGTTTGAAAATTCCGGAAGCCCGAATATCTTTGTTTGTTTTGTAGAGAGAGAACACAAAGGTGGCTCAACAGTATTTTCAGCTTGTCGGTGGGTCTGCTAGCGAATGTGGTAAGTAGAATTTAATATTTTTGAATGAATGATTGAATGAATACATTATCTTTTCTTCAAAAATAACTTTTTCAAAATTTTGTTCATGAATTTTCTGTACAGAACCATTTAAATAAGAATGTCATATTTGTATTGCAGATACAATTCCAGGACGACAGTGCATGGCTTCGTGTTTCTTTCTTTTACGTCAGTTCGACGATGTGTTGCTGTACCTTAACTCTATAAAAGTAAGACTATAAAGAACTATTGTTTAAGAATCGTGTAGTTTTATCGATTTATCCAAATCACATATTGTTTGCCTTCAAAGAGCTACTTCTACAGTGACGATACTTTCAATTTCAACTATGCACAAGCCAAAGCAGCCGATAATAACTATAAGGAGGCCGAAGAGGTGAACTTATCGCAAAACTATGTTACAAAATTATAAAAATGTTTTCGAAAGTTTTACTCATTTCTTCTTCTTAGGTTTTTCTTTTAATACAAAGTGAGAAAATGAAAAGCGATTATGTTTACCTGAGCTGGTTGGCTAGATGCTGTAAGTTATTTTCATGGCACCATTTGTTTTTCTATTCATTTTAGGAAAAATTAGCACTATGAAAACCTTTTCTTTGCAGATATCATGAACCAGAAAGCTCGTTTGGCATGGGAGCTTTATTTAAAAATGGAAACTTCTGGAGAATCGTTCAGCTTACTTCAGATGATTGCTAATGATTGTTATAAGGTAAGAACATTCAAAGGTTGTTTCCATAAACTATCAGTTGTTATAATGGAAGTTGACATTAAAATTTGCTTTCTTTTTTAGATGGGTCAGTTTTATTATTCAGCCAAGGCTTTTGATGTTCTTGAACGACTGGATCCAAATCCAGAGTACTGGGAAGGAAAGCGAGGAGCTTGCGTGGGAGTTTTTCAACTCATAATTGCTGGACAAGAATCAAAGTAAGACAAATTTCTAAAGAATTGTCGTGAGTTTGCTTTTTCATCGTTCAGTGATAAAATTAATTTCAATCGGCGCAAAATGGCTTGTTAAACATTACCGATATAAATTTAAAAAAAAAAACTAAAATAAAAATACATGTAAGATTGAAAGCAAAGCGAAAATATATTTTCTTTTATCATGTTAAGGGACGCTCTCAGCGATGTCATTCAGCTGTTGCGAAACTCAACAAATGCTCAAGTGGAGTATATGATAAGGATAATGAAGAAATGGGCAAAAGACAATCGGGTAGCAGTTTGATGAAAAATTATTGTTTTAGTTATTCACTTGCATGTATTGTTTTAGCTCACCTGCTTGGCTCTGTACAAAGTTCGAAATTCACGTATTATAAAGACATCAAGCTAAAAATTCGCATTCTGCAAAAGAATGTTTATCATGCAAAGTGATCTCAATATTGCTTTGGAATGAAATATTACTCATTTTTTTGCTTGCTGCTGTTTTGGTTCATTATTTCTTTCGTTATTATTATTATTATTATTATTTTCATTAAAAATATTTGAATGAATGTAAAGTGACATTCTGTTGCGTTTGACAGAAGATGAAAACCCCTGAATAAATTAAATGTTGATTATCTGTAAAAAATGTGAAGTGTGCTCAGAATTTTAAGGACATTTAAGCGCCAAAAATTCAATTTTAATTGGTCGCGAATTATCGCTTGGCTCTGCCAGGTATCTCGTCAAGGTGAAATGTTCAAACGTGCGATCGCCGCCTGGCAAGCTGAATCGATGATTGCAAACTTTCATATTAATTGGCCATACAACTGAAAACTCTTGTTAGTACGATCCCTAATTAATATTTTGCCTAGATGACTTACAAACAGAGCGAATTCTAGCAAATTGAGATGCTTTTATAAGTATTTATTTCGATTCATACAATGGGGAATTTTTCAGGCTCGTAGATTGGCATCACAGCCACTGCGCGTGCGCGCTCTCTCCACCTTCGTTCGATTTTCGATCGGCTCAACTTGTTCTTGTTTCTGTCAGATTTTTTTAAACCGTCTAATTTAGTCATTTTACATGACCCCAGAGATAATTTCTGAACCCGAAAAGTGCGCATTCCAGTTATTGATGAGATAAATGGTTAAAATTCCACCGAATTGAGGATCACAGATGAATGATGCTCTTTGAAGAAGCCAACGAACTCAAGGGATCACCATGTTCAGTGCCCTGGTGCCCAAATGCAGCCTGCACAAAAATGACTAAATTTCAACTAATTCTTCAGAATTTAGTTAGCCAGCAAAATAGGTGCTGCGATGCGGGAAGGCACCCTCTCCACAAACGGTCCTTGTAAGTACCGGACCGACCCTGTTATGTTCTTGAAAGATGCGGGCACCTTAGGCCTAAACTGTTTGTTCAGTGGATGCCAAAATAAACAACTCATAAAATATTCGTGCAGTAGGTCGCTGGCGACGTATTGTCTGAACAGGATTATCTGGTTGATTCGTTGGGTCGTAGCTCATTAGGGAATTTGTGCTCGTAAAGGTGCTGCGGCAGAGTAGGCCTACACGATGAAGCAGGAATGATTCAGAGGGATCGAATACACCAGGGACAAATTCGTTTTTAATATCTGTTCAACCATATGTTCTAACAGGATCTGACCACCAAAAAATCCCAGTTCCAGTTCCGAATTGCACGTTTCCAAGCATGGCTGATGAAAGTCCTCATCACTGCCTCAACGTTATTATCAGCTGTGATGAAAAGTGAAATTTTGCTAGGTTAGGACACAGAACCTCGATTATACGTACTGTGCTGCTGGGTGTGCCTTTCGTGTTTTTTTAAACGTGCGAATATATAGATAAATTAAAGAACTAAAACAATGTTAAACGATATTGAAGCATGCTTTGTTGGGAGGTTTTTGGGGCTGTTCTTAGACTGTGTTGTTTAGTATACTGTTTTCGTCTTTTATTTCCAGATAATCAGATATGAGACAGGATTAAGGCCCATGATATCCTTGCCCTCCAGCAACGATGTTTGCCATCCTCACGGAGCGGACTCATGCACGATGGACCATGTGCTGGGCCCTGCTCTTCTTTGGCTGGACAATACCTGAGGCACTTCCGGCCAGGCCTCGGTCCTGCGCTCCGGATTGCACCTGTGCCATCATGAGCGCCGGACCCGCCTTCGAGCATGGCCACCGGGTCAAGTGCAACAATCCACTCGTGATCACCACTATATTTGCGATTACCTCCAAGTCGCTGCCTGCTGACACGCTACGATTGTGAGTAGACCTACGGTCATAATTCCCACAACTGCAAGCCGTATTTTGCCACTCTGGTGCTGAGCTCTTCTTCTGGTTGTTGCAGGGATTTGTCGGGGAACTCCATTGCTGTCTTGGTGAACCAAAGTTTCGCGGCATTTCCGAAACTTGTGAGGCTGTAAGTGGTTAATATTAATAGCAATCCCACTATTCAGGCATGTGCTTTGTGATGGGCCCATTTCAAAACCACACTACCTATGACATCCTATGACAAAATGGTGTTTTTGGAAAAACGAAATGTGTGAATTTGGATTCTTTGATTTTTCGAGTTTAACATTAAAAATAAAGGAATCGACGTATGATGATTCAAAGAGCCAATGAAATTATTTATTGCTAGTACATGTATCTTTAAACATGGCTGTTGTGGTCACTTTCAGGAACTTGGCCAAAAACCGTATCAACATCATAAGAAATGGGGCATTTCTAGGCTTGGAAAACTTGAAGCTGCTGTAAGTAAACGTTTATTTTGTTTTTGTATTATGAATCTTGTGCTGTGCTGAATTTTTGCAAAAAAGGTCAATGCTACAATTAAATATTGTAAATTTCAACAAATGGTTGGCAAATTTAAAACTTTCAACGAAATGCTCATCTTTAAAGTTTGTGCGTAGCAACTTGATTCTTGAATTGCGCACTTGTCTATTCTCTTCAGGAACCTGTCCCACAACATCTTGAGGACGATTGACGGGGCAGCTTTTCTTGGCCTCGACAAATTAGAAAAGCTGTGAGTTTGGTTCGGTTTCTGCTCTCACTATCTTTGAACGGTTTAACTTTGATCGGTTTAACAGGCTTTTCGTTTCCAGTTATCTCATCGGCAATCAGCTGGCTCGGCTGGCCAATGGAACGTTCGATGCCCTTGCGCAGCTTAGCAATCTGTATGATATGGCCTTTCTTTTTTGTCCACCAATACAGCTGTGATCTTCGCTGACCACTTGCTTCCTTTCCAGCGATCTTGCACAAAATCCGCTTATATGCGACTGCCAATTGCAGTGGATCGTGAACTGGAGCACTGAGCACGCCGTACAGTTGTCTTCCCGCACAATCTGCCAGCTTCCACCTCAGCTCATCGACACTCGTCTGCACAAGGTCAAGCATTGGCACTGTGGTGAGCTTTCGCACTTGCTGATGAGACATTTCTCGTTGCTCTAATGTTGGAATTCAGAGCTTACGAACTGTTTTTAAAGGGGAACCACATTTGAAATTATGATGGATTGGAGAAACGAATATTTTAATTGCAAATCCTATTAAATTTACATACATTTTGGTCCGAATTCCCATCCACAGACTGGCCAATTCAGATCCCCGTCTTCGACCTGCAGCCTGCCGTATCCCAGCTGGTCTTCGCTGGTGACGCCTTGCGATTCAGCTGTCAGGTTTCCGCGGTGGAGCCGCAAGGAACGCTGGCCTGGGCGCTGAACAACCAGCAACTGGACCTCGATTCTGACGACATCGTGGTGGAGACGGGACAGTCTGAAGATGGCATGGTGCTGCAGGGTTCTCTGTCCATCTTGCGCCTTGAGCCAAACCACGCGGGAACGTGGGCGTGCCGCCTGAACACCTCTTCTGGCGACCGCACCGCAACAGTTCAGGTCAAGGTCCTCTCTGACAGCACCTCATTCTGCCCACAGGCAGTGACCACAGGTAGCAAGGGCCAGTATGAGTGGCCACGCACTGTGGAGGGCGTGGCCGTGGAGCTGCCTTGCTGGTCCGCGGCTGCTTCGTCTACAAGGAAGCAGCCCACCGCAGTGCGAATCTGTGGCGAGCGCGGCTCTTGGGAACGGCTTGACACGACTAGGTGTCCCTACGTCAGCGAAGTCACCAAAGTCTTGGAGCAGTTTGCGAAGGTAAGGGGCAGTTGCTAATTTTTGCCCCAGTTTTGGGCTTTCGAGATGGCTGTGTCGTTGTTCTTTATGAATGGTGTGTGAGAAAATGAAAAACAGTTCTTTAGTTATGCTGACCACAACCTTGCAAAATATATATATATATGTGTGTATAAGTACGAGTAAAAATATAAAGTATTTGGGACCCCGGGCAATATCGATAGTTTCTTAATGTTATTTGAATAATTAAAAATATAATCACTCGTTCAGAAATTTTTTGGACAAATAAGTTCGCGCTATTTGTAACAGTTTCTGTTCAAGTTTAACAATGTACGAGTTGCAAATTAAAGGTCGATAAAATCCAATTTGTCCAGACATTAGCCAGTGTTTCAGCAATTTATTTGAATTATTTCGCAATGATGGTGGTGTGCTGCTCTAATTGTCGGCCCTTTATTTTGTCTTAGACCAACTTGAATATCACGAGTTCGAGCGTGATAGAGAGCGTTCATCGGCTTCGTAATTATACTGCCGACGGAAGCGTGCTGAGGGATAAGATGGATGTCGTTTACATCACCAAGACGATCAACAACTATTTGGATTTTGTCCCAAAATCGAAAGAGGTAAAACTAAAGAGAGCCATGAAACCTCCAGATTGAATTTGCCATTGTTCAAATGAGAAATCGAAATAAGTAATATGGATATATGAAAGACGTTACCTGTTGCTCTCAAGCAATACAGGAATAAGTAGAACGGCCGTTAACTAAATTGTTCTTCATCTGGTTTAGATTGGCGATGCTCTTCTCGATATCATATCAACCGTAATGAGCTTGAACAGGCAGCTTCTGAGAGAGTCACAGCTTGAAGAGCGAGCTTGTAGCAGGTAATTAAATGTTTCCATTAGCTGTTTGTAGCCCCTTTTGCCCTTTATTAATCACTGGGCGTCCTCCGATTGCAGGCTGGCAGAGGCCATTGATCGTCTTCCAGAGCTGATCACTGAGGGCAGCTTGACGCGTCAACACGCCACTTTGGCGTTAGAGGAATTTGCGGTCAAGATGGACGCTTTCCACAGTGTCACCTGCGCCGCCATCACCCGGCGCCCAGGCACTGCATCCAACCCTGTGAGAAGCGCATCTGGCAAAAAATTCTTCCGTTGCAGGAAGGGCAACATGACGGTGGCGCCCCAGGATGATGAGGTGAGGGAGTTTTTTTCAACAGCACGCAAGATATGGGAACAACAGCCAAATCGAAGGAAATTTCCTCAAATTTTATTTTTCCTGTATATCTGTTATTTAAGATCTTGGAAGCCTCAATCCATGTCCCTGCTTCGCTCTTCCGCACCGCAGAGTTTCAGGCTGTAGCCAGTCACCGGCTGCAGTTTACGGTTCATCAGGACGCGGCACTTTTCCCTCGGACACAGTCAGAAAAATGCAGATTTGATGTTCTCTCCAACGTCGTTGGGGTCAAACTAGGTCAGTTTCGACAGAACTGGAAATGCATTTGCTTCCTCTATTCTTTTTCATTGAGGCTGCTTAGAATTGGGGAAACACAAATAAATTACAGAAATTAAGGTAATGATGTTTTGATTGAAGCAGAAAACCAAACTTTTTGCCAGCATGTATTTTCAATGTAACTGGAAATAATCTGGCATGCAGTATAGAAAGGAACAAAGTTTTTAAATTATTTGTTCGAATTACTAATTTTTGAAATAAATGGACAAAATTGGCTTTTTTATTCGAGAATGATGGTCGAACATAGTGGTCACTCAATATATTGGATTAGTCGTTACCTTTGTGTAGAAAAATAATTTATGCATTGGATGATTTGTCCTCATTTTCAGCAAAATTTTCTGTGACCAACATGTCTGAGCCGCTGCTCATCACGATCCGTAGCCCCAGCATTGTCGGCGAAATTGTGCCGGTCTGGTGGGATTTCTCTGCGAATGGCAAGTGCCCATCTTGTTCTTCCTTCTTTTTAAGTTTATTAAATTGCGCCATGAAAAACATGCATTTGTTCTGCAGGCAACCTTGGTGATTGGTCACCTGTTGGCTGCAAGCTCTGGAGCGTTTATAGCAATCTGGTTTCCTTTCGCTGCGACCGGTTTGGAAATTTCGGCCTATTGCAGGTAAAACCCAACACGTTCTGTATTAAACTGGAAACTGCATGCTCATCTAGAAATGTTTAAGAATGTCTGTTAAATATTCACCCTATTTTTTATTTGAAGGATGTGGAGAAAGTTGCCTTGGCCACTAAGCGGAAGTTGGGTGGAGCCAAATTTCGTCTATTTCACCCAATTCTCTACCTGGGCAGTGCCATAAGCGTGCTATGTCTCTTGGCTGCCGTCATCACGTACATCCTTGGCTTTAAGTGAGTAGTTTCTTAAAGAGGGGTCATTATGTTTAAAGCTGTTAATTTTCTTATACACTCTTCTCTTAATGAATTCCTATAACTTAAACTGAAATGTTTGTCAAAGTTCTCCTAAATTTCCGAAGCTGCCAAAAATTTGTTGCGATTTCATTGGCTGTAATTCAGTTTTGTATCATTCCCATAGACTGATCCACGTTCCCAAGAAAAACAAACATTCTTTGCTGAACACGTGGTTGGCTGCGATGTTGCTGCTTCTGACTTTCACATTGGGCGTTAGGCACACGGAAAGTGCAAAAATTTGCCAGGGAGCTGGACTCTTGTTACACTACTTCACCTTGGTGTGCCTGCTCTGGATGATCATAACAGCTAGGTGAGAGCAAACGTTTAGCTGGTTTTTACAGAACTTTTTATGGAATTTTCCAAATTAGATACCCAGAATGAAGTCTCATTGCTGGAAATTTCTAGTCGTCTTTTTTACCTGTGCTTATCACTTCTTTTCCACAAGCAATTCGTACAAGAAACTGAACCGATCGGAGCCTCAGGAAATCCAGGACGAAATCCCTCCCGATTTCCCGCTTCCCCCAAAGCCGATGCTTCGCTTCTACTTGGTCGGATGGGGCATCCCAGTCATTGTGTGCGGCATCTCCGGGGCAGTCAACATGGAAGATTATGCTGGTTATGATTAGTGAGTGCCTATTACCCTTCGGGCAAGCATGGCTTTGGTGGAAACATACAATCACTCATAAGTTTTTTTGATTTTTCGACAGTTGCTTTCTGGCATTTACCCACAGCATTGGGGCATTCTACGGTCCGTGCATGGCACTGGTACTGCTTGCATGCATCTTCTATCTACTGATCTACTGCGCCATTCGGAAACTCGATGGTGCGTGTGCAGATTTGATCCTTCTTGAAGTTCGCACAGAAATACATCCATTCTAAATCTGACATTAAAAAGTTTCACTAATTTTACGTCCTTTTTTCATTTGTGCAACGTAGACGAGAGCAAGGAGCCCAAGCGCCCAGTGCAGGATGGCACCGAGATTGAGCTCGTGGAAATGTCCGCCGAGCATGCTAGCGTCCGCAGCGCCAAGGCAGCATCCGACGGCAGCAACGAAGAGGACGACCCGGAGCATTCCCCCAAGGCGCAGCTGCGTGCCCAGGTGCTCACCCTGGCACTCTTCCTGCTCTGCTGGGGTGCAGCTGCCGCTGCGGCAGTGGATCCTCTAGCAGCGCTATTTGCCTACTCGGAGCAGTGCGGCGCCGTTGCCTTCGCGCTCACTGCCGTGGCTCTGGGTGCCTTCGTGCTCGGCTTTCACGGCGCCGGTCGGGAGGACGTGCGCCTTACGTGGCGCTTGCTCGCCCACTGCCGGGAATCTGGAATCGCCCGCGAGACGGAGCCGCTCCCCGGCCAGCCGGCGCAGTCCACGGACAGCCTCAACTCGTGCTACACCAATAAGTCGTGCAGCACGTCGCGCTCCCTGGAGGGCGTCCGCAGCCGCATGCCCATGGCCAAGGTGCCGAACGTGGACGCCACGGCGGTTAACGCCGGTGGCGTGACGGACACCTCGTGGAGCGGCGAGATGTTCTACAATCCGTACCAGAATGGTGTGGCGCGCAAGTTCTTCCGCAAACATGCCAAGCCGCCACGCTCCAAGAACGACTTCCTCTTCAAGGAAAACGTTGAGGCGGAGGTGGCGCCGACACGCCACCACCTCGTCAACGTGCACAACAGCCGGCAGTATGCTGCCGCTGCTGACAAGGTGGTCAAGGCCATGGTGTGCCGCGACCGCAGCACCGAGTCGCAGCTGGTTAACTCGTCCAGCCAGGGTCTGGTCTCCCTGTCGCCAAGCCAGGAGGGCAACTGCAGCGAGAAGAGCCTGTTGATTGTGGAGGAAGAAGAGGAGGAGGATGAAGCGGCAGCGCTGGACCTGGACGGTGTCGTTGACTGGGGACCGTGCAGCGGCCAGGGAGCGAACTATGAGGGCGCCACCTTTTCGCCATCGCCGACAGGCGCTGAAGGTGGCTCCAGGGAGTTTCGGAACGGCTTGGTAGAGAGTGCAACGCCACGAGGCACGCGGGACGTGGGGACTGGCAGCGAAGATGGTGAGAATGAGCACGGTGCTGACCGCCCGTGCAACCCCTCCGTTAGCCCCGTTGAAGAAACCGATGACGAGAGGCTGGGGGCCGTTGGCGGCAATGTCTCGCCAGTTCTGGACAATGCCAAAGACTCGTGGCCAAGTGGCGACAAGTTAGGCAGCATATCACCTGTTTCTGATACCAAAGACTGCTGGGTGACGAGCACCCGCAGGTGCGACGCCGTAGCGCCCAGAAGCAAAACTCTGCCGCGGGGCAGCTGGGACGGTAAACGGGCGGCGGGTGGCAAGCAGAAGCGGCCCGCGTATGCCTTCGTGGACCGGGCCTCACACCACGGGGTGCCCCGCTCGGCCAGCGTCGGGGACGCAGAACTTACCGGCGAGGCAGCGCAGGAACAGAAAGATAAAAAGGTGAAGAAGGAGACGGCAGTGTGACTCCAGCTAGGTGGAAATCACGGGCGGGCCTTTCTGAATCACGTATACCAAGGCGAAGCAGTCGAGTTTCTCTGAACATATGCCGAAAACCCGAGGTTGGCCGAATTTGCAGAATTCGGCAACTCGAGAAGTAGGCGATTCTCAAGCTTCCCCACCGACTCGTCTCACCAAGTTTAGTTAGGCCTCGCAGAAGTGAAAATGAGCAGGTCGGAAACTGTTTGAGATAGAATAAAAAATGGGTTGATGGGTTAAACCCCCTACCAAATTCAATTCAATTCAACTCTGTACCCTACTGTCAGTAATTTAATACCACGTGGTAGGGGGTGTAGTCCATCAACCCAAATTAAGATTCGGTGGGTACCACCAAGACATCATTGTCAAATTGAATTTCTTGAAAATTAAGGCTATCCCTTGAAAGAGAATTCCAACGTCGAATGACATGCAGAAAGTAAAACCAATAAGCTTGGTAAGAATCCGTATGGGCATGCAATTCCATGAGCGGATTGACATGACAAGTTCTACCACCTCGGTGGCTTCGTGTAAAAATTCCCGCCACCGAATTAGCATTTTTGGGTAAAGTAAACTTTTCAAAAAGATTCATGCTAAAAGCATCCGGTCTGGAGCTCAGGGTGACTCCTAAAGTACTGAGTTGAATTAAATTGAAGTGGTATGCTGCTGCTTCGAGGCTACTTTTGAAAACTCCCGAAAACAGCTTCGTGTTAGGTCGTAACGTTTACTATTCATCCTCGCAAACAGTTTTCGAAGCGCCAACTATGAGCTTACTGTGCTGGCCTGATTCAAGTAGTTTCCGAGATGGGTAACCAATGATCGTTTTGCAACGCCGTATGTGAATCTCCTGCTGTCTCCCTTCCCAAACTTCCTCAGATCCCAGCAGGATCTTGCCAAATTTTGCAGCCAAAAATTGGGAATCGTCAGGCATTCGCGACCAGGAAACCAAGTAGGACGATCTGCTCGCCGGAAATCTTCACAAATCGTTCAGTAACTGTGTGCGTCATTTTTCATTTTTTTACTCGAGAAGTTCTCGTTTTTTGCACGGTCGTCCAGCGTAGCGTTCGCCTTTAAAGACGCGTACCCACTGGATGATGCTTTGCAAAATGAATTCTGAAGCATTGTTTAAAGGTCGAGCATAAAACAACCATTTGGCAAGTAATTTTTGCCCAGAAACCCTGTTGCAGTACAGTATATTGGTATAAACTATGCGATGTAGTGGGGGCATTATTCTCGAGCGGAATGACCGCAGCGTTCCACAAACCATGATTTCATATTTATTATCAGATGCCAAATCTCGTCGCCCCAGATACCAAAGATGTGGGAATTTTCCACGTTGAACTAAATGTTTCCTTAGCCGTACTTAGAAGTTTATGTTGCTAATCGGCCCCGCCTTTCCCAGATGCACGAAACCCGCTTAGGCACAACCTAACTTATGCAACTCGAACCCTTCAATTTATCGATGCATTTATTTCCATAAACAGTTATAGACTCGTACGTCGATTTGAGATGATAAATAAATTGCACGAGTAACGATTAACACTATGTGGCTTTTGGAATGGTAATGTCGGCCGCGCTCAGGCCTTCTTCAAGTCAGTTTTTCCATCGGTAGTGACCAACTGGACCAGGTCACCGCTCTTGGGGCGTTCCGACCCGCGGCACCAACCAAGCAATAACCTAGAAGGAAAATCAAGTGCTTGAATGGTAAGAATCAATTTTCACTTATACAGTTGGTCACCAAAATCATTGCTAAATTGAATTTCTATTAGCTCGAGGCATATGGAAATAACTTACTCTGCTACAAACTCTAGTGGCGTCCAAGTCCCGAAATCCGCCTTGGGCATCCACTTGCGGTTCATTGGGGTGTCCAGAGTGATGGGCAAAATGGCAACAGCCGTTGACGAATCAGGAAGACCATTTTTCGGGAGGGCCAAACTCTTGACCAGATGGTGAACAGCAGCCTTGGCCATGCCATAGCCAATCATGCCTGCATTTCAGAGGTCAGTTAATCATCTTGTATGGCGTTTTATTCGGAAGAGTGAATGCAGTTGACCGCTTACCTGGGGTGCCGCCATCCAGAGCTGCTTTCGCCCCAGTCAACACCAACAGACCTCCCTGCTTGAGGTGACCGTTGGCCACCCGGGCAGCTATCGACGATGTCCATACGCTCTGCTTCCAAGAAAGATCGCAGTTCTTGATGAAATCTGCAAAGTTAAAACGATTTTGTTGCGGTCTTGTGAATTACATTTCACTGAAGAATTGGAACACGGTACACGTGTCACGATTATTTGTTTTTGTGCTGGTAAGTGATATTAATTTTTTTTTGTTAATATAAAATGGGATTTATTATGCTTTAAAATATTTATTAAAAAATGCTAAGGAGGTGGGGATCATGATTTCTGATAATTTTCTCTACTTGCCCTTATCAGCTGCGTTTCCTCCGGCCCATCCACCGGCAACGCAAAGGACCGCATCCAGCTTTTCCCCGCTAAGGGCCTTGTCCACACCACTGACCAGGGCCGTGGATTGGTCATCCCAGCCCGCCTGTGCCTCTACGAGCACATTGGCATCTGCTTGGTCGTTAGCCAGGAGGTCGGCAGAAGCTACCCACTGGAAAGTAAGGATCAGTTTTAAATTTCACTGTTTGACGTATGGATCCTTACGAAAACTGTTCCCTTTTTGATAATAATTGATGATCCCAGTTCACTTGATTTCCCTTTTTGGCTCATTTAATTTCCATTTTAATATAATCATCTGATTTAATATTTTAATTGAGCTGTTTGGCTCAATTAATTAATTTCCTTATTTGGATAGTTTACCTGCCTTTTTGGGAACAATTTCCCTTTTTGCCTATTTTTTTATTTTTATTATTTGACTCATTTTCAATTTTGACACGATCAATTTAGGTATTTTGGCTCATTCAAACTCCCCTTTAGGCTCATGTAATCGCCTTTTGGCTTACCCAACCCGCATTTTTCAGGTGGTTCACGACTACACTGCCCAGTGCCCCTTTTCCTCCATATACGAGAGCTCGTCCACTTGGTGCACTCATGGCTGGTCCTGGAAACGCAAAGGTCAAAGTTGAAGTCTGGCTGCGGAATTGCGCCCACTTGTTGTGCTCTCGCCGCCAACAGGTGGTCTTCCCAGGCGGGAAACGGCAAGCAACCCTACCTTCTGTCAGCTGATTCGCAAATTGTCGAGAATTTGCCGGAAATCTTCGAGATTTTCTAGTGCGCCAGACGAGTTTCGTCAGTCGGAAACCAGCTTCGAAACGGAGGAGATCACGTGATGGAGATTGGTAAGGAACAGGCGAGCCTTGGGTCGGATTTCATTTATTGATATCGATTTTCGTGGCGGATGCAATTCATAACCAAATCATCCTTGAGTTCTTTAAGACCATAAATTGGGGGTGACGTCACGAATTTGGAATTTTGGTCCGTTTGCTCAACGGAAATTAGGTAGCCGGCATTTTCGCTAGGAAAAGGAAGCACAACAGAGATGCAGTATTTATTATGATCTAAAACTGAAACCAAAATTTCAGTTTCTCATCTAAAATGACTGAAATTCGAAACATTTTGATAGCTTGCAGACGTCATTTTGCCATCGTCTGTAAAGAATGATGCCAGGCTGCGAATCCGGAAAATCCCTGCCAACAATCTAGCGGTGTCCTGACAAATTATGGACCAAACCTAACAGAAGGAATGCGCCGAAATCGGCTTTTTCGATGTGAAAACTCTGCCAAAATTTTGTTCTTTAAAAAATTTCGCTGTAGAATCCTAGCGAAGGTTTGATGCTCTCGCTTTTTTGTTCACTCCCTGGAAGATTATGCGCTCCGCAGTCTGACAACACAACAACAGAAAATTCAACCAAAACTTCGT
>JAQGAF010000407.1:0-53441 GCA_034687865.1 Kryphioiulus occultus | reverse complement strand
TCACTGTCCGGTCAGTTAAAATGTGGTCAACATAGGGAGGTGGTCAACTTTGGAGTTTCTAGTGTATTTGTGACGTTAACTTAAATACATGTACATGTATACGAAAACCAAACCAGGATAAATGGTGAAAATGGGAAATTACCCAATTTTAGTACTAAATAGCAAAGTTGCTTCGTACTTGTACATGAAAAATAAGAAAGATGAGTCACGCTAAGATAACGCCTAAATATCTTGAGGTAAAATTGCCCCCTTAGGAAGGAAAAATGTTGCACTAGGATTTATAAATGATTGATCACAAGAGAGCAAAACGAAATTGGATAAAAATCAATCCGACTGTACAGTATGTTTAGATTGGTATTTTTATGGTCATTATTCACTGACCACCTAAGTTGGACAGGCAAAGGTGTGGAAAAATAACAGATTTCAGTTTGTTATTAACTATCGAATGGCACGTTTTCAGTTTTTTGTTAATTTTTGGCTTTTTTTGCCAATTGCTCACCAAAATGGTGATTCGTATAATTGTCTTTTATAGCGGGTGAGTTATATGTCGCCATCAATTCTAAATTGGCTGTATTTTTATCAACTTATCAATTTTTTAGTTAAAAAATATCGCCTACAGCGTTTCCGTCATTATGAAGAATTTTTTTAATATTGCAAAGATGTCCTCAAAAATGCAGTGTTAGAGATCTAGTGGTTTCAACCAATAGCGTTCGCATTATTATTAATATTACTGCACAAATTATCCAAAATTTCTAGTAATTTTCAAGCAGTTCGCCTATGACAGTCTTTTAATTATTAATATTATTATTTCTTCTTACAAAATTGTAGGCCAATTCCATCATTTCGTGATCAGATCTACATGTATAATTTCTAAATTTTCCGCCATACGGTATATTTGCTCGGATCAAATTTGTAAAAATTGTTTCTTGAAATTTCCTGGAAATTTTCCAAGAAGTGTCTGGAATACCTGGAAAAATCAGGGAAATTCAATCGAAGATCTGGCTAATCATCCTGACAGACAAATACAAAAAAATAGTTAATTGTAGTGTTGCAGATAAAGTTAATTTTAATGACACGTGACATTTTTTATTTGATAAGTCAGGGAATTAATCAGATTTGGTCAGGGAAAGGCAGGGAAATTGAGTTGCAAATTTTGGTATGAACCATGCACGGAAACCTCAATACGTCAGAGCTATTCATCAATTCTTTACATACCTTATGTTTTATGAAATAGGACCTTGTACTCTGTTCTCTGATCAATCCTGTTATCCCCAGGGGCGAAACCCGTATGCAAATATGCTACGTACTCGAAGATTGCTCAATAACGTTTTCTTTTTTTTCATTTTTCGCATAGCTCGAAAATCCGTGTTTCAAATTAGCTCATTATGCATTTTCTTCGATAAGGAAATGCATTTTGCATCGGTTCCATTGAGGAGGAATCAGTGAAGGGTAGGGATATCTTGCTCGTTTTTATTCAATGGGATGTGATATTATTATAATGTAGGTAGCAGATTAGCGCTTTTATGTTATTGCCATGAGCCAGACGAAAATACCAGCAGCCCTTCAGATTGAATAATCGGTTATCGGTATAAAACCTTAAACCTTAATTCTTGGAAGAAAAAAAAAAGAAAGAAAAGCTGAATTTCTGAAATCTTGGAAGTTAGTGGCGGAATGACTGGTAAGAAAATTAGGATTTTTCGCCAAGACGATAACCAGGCAGGCAGCACAGGGATTTCTTCCGGATTTCTCACCAAATCAATAGCATATCCGGGGCACGTTTCGTTGCACTTTTTTAACGATGCTTTTTTTTTTCTTCCTTCCTTACCCTTTTCTCTTCAAAACGTTGTTGGTTGAAATGTGAGCATGATTTTGCGGTTAACCTTTACATGTAAGACAAATCACTGCTTTTACTACGCGTAATGTACCGTATTGTAGCCAAACCCTTGTTTTTCTTAAGTCAACTTTTCTAACTACTGTACATGTAAGTTGGGTTTACACTATAGCACAAAACATTGCAGTGTAACAGGGTGTATATCGGGGTGTGTATTGGTCATGGAAGTCACGAAAAAGTCATGAAATGAAATCCAGGTCATGGACGTCATGGAAAAGTTATGAAATAAGTTATATCAAAGTCATGGAAAAGTCATTAAATTTACAACATGGTCATTGAATTTTTGTCTTTTGATTGATTCGCAAAACAAAACTTTGGGTTTAAATTTTCATTTGTCACCTATTTTCGGAAAAAAACAGTTAGGTAATGTTTCTCAAAATCGCCAATTAATCAAGACATAAAACGTGAATGACCCATATTCTAATAGGCTTTAAAAAAAATCATGAAAAAGTTATAAAAAGTCATGAAAATATCACGGACTTTGCAATACCAAATCCATTAGACACCCTGAATAACGAATTGGTTTTTAAAACTGATGTACAACCTGTTAGGTAACGCCATGTACTGCTCATGTAAACGCTCGGCTTAATACATAAAAACGTTAGATATATGCAGCAAAGTTATACAACTTGTTTCAAAATGAGAAGGAAAATGTTGTATAACATTTTTCAATCTTTTTTTTCTCATTTTGTAAACTTATCGCGTTGTTATTTCGTTGTACAGTATAACAAGTTGTTCAACAGAGTTAAAAACTAATTTATTATATTACGATGTTTTGTGATATAGTGTAAACCGTAAACGCACCTTTACTGTATGACAAACGTCATATAGCCTAGCATTCGTAATTAGACCGTATGCATTTTAATTTAAAAGTAAAGATTAAAATATGTGAAAACTGGTATGTTAATGGTTATGGACTTAAAAAATCTCGAGTTTTCTTCAGATATTTCTTGAACTACATTGCATGCTAAGCTGGTTTAGACTATAAATTGGATACCGGTTAAAGCAGGTGATACACCATATAAAACATGGTAATATACCAGATTAGATTTTAACTCTGTTGAACGAATTTGTTATTTAACGAATTCCAATCATGACTGATCAGACATGAATAATGAAAAACAAATTGAACGGACATCAATGTCGGAATAATTTAAAATTTTCATGAAAATATTGTCATAGATTGACATGAGGGTCAACTCGATGTCACTTTAATTGATGAAGATACAAAACTTCCAACACCATACTGACGTTTGCGTGCTGAACCCCAAGTCCTAATTTATTCATTAAATTCTGCGTGTAAAATGTCTGTACACGCAACGCACGCAACTGTTCAAAATTCAGCGTTCATCCTAATCATTGATTTCACTTGTCCTAACGTAATTAAGTCGATAAAAAGTCACAAGAATGTCAAGCAAACAGATATGGGTAAGATTGTTGCTTCTTAATTGCATTTACATTAGTTGAAAATCATTTGAAAATTGGATAACTGATTGGGCTTTGTCACGTGATGGGTTGCTCTAAACTCAGATTAGTGAAATGGTCGATTAAAGCATGCAGTATTTTATTAAAAATTCTCATTGCTTTAATTTCTGCACACACAGTATAGTGACATAAGTATAAATGCAAGGTTCTCAGGAGTAGCAATTAAAGATTTGCATAATGACTTTCATATGTAATGGTGAAGTATTTAGAAATACATGTACATTATAAAATATGCATTGGAAAATTCATTTTAAAATGATCGTAGACTGAGACAAATTTAGTTTCACACTGAATTGACAAATGGATTTGAAAATGGATTTACGAATGCATTTTGAAACGTGTTTTTAAGCAGTTTGTAATGCATTATAGAATTCATATTGCGATGTATTATGTGTGTTGGAAAATGTATTGTGTAATGCACACTAATGTAATCTCAGTTCTGCGCATTGAAGAATATATTGTGTAATGCATAGCGTAATGTATTCTGTTTGCATTGAAGAAAACATTTTACAATTTATATTTCATGCATTGTAAAATGCCAAAACCTCGCAATATTTTATAATTTTAAGATTTAAAAAAATTCTCAATTCTGAATTTAAAATTATCTAAAATCTTTAGTAAATAAATTTAGAACTGGCAATGAAATAAAGTTTAAAAGTCAAAACTACATCAATTTCATTCCATTCAATGCAACACACATAACATTTGTAAGTATGTAGTTTATAATGCGTTGTAAAATGCATTAGCGAAATGCGTTTTTTGTTTACATTACCAAATGTACACTGAATTTTGTGTTGTGATAAAACGACCTGTGCATTTGCATTGTATCTTGCAATTCGTAATGCATTTCACAATGCATTGTATCTTGCAATTCGTAATGCATTTCACAATGCATTGTATGTTGCAATTCGTAATGCATTTCACAATGCATTGTATCTTGCAATTCGTAATGCATTTCACAATGCATTTGAAATGCATTTTCTTTCATTTGACTACTGACAAGTAGTTGAGTGCTTATCACATAATTTTCTTTAATTCTCTTCTAATTTTTCTTCCAAATTCATCCTGATTATACAAAACATACTTCCAGAAATTCCTCCAAGTTTTCAAACTGTCCAGTCTTATGTAATTAGTGTTTTACACTAAAGATGTTTGGCAAAAAATTAAACTGGCAAAAATGAAACACTCAGGTTTCGGAGATTTTTGTTAAAAGAAAGTTTCTCTGTGTCATATTTCGGTAATTTCAATTTTGGCATACTTATGGTTTTTAGTTCATGGGCCTGATATGTATCTGAAAAAAATGCTACATGCAGCTCAGCTAATGGAGTTTACTAATTAGATTGCGTTGGCAAAATTGCATAAAGTTTTTACTGCGTGAACACACTGCTATTTTTAAATGTTGTCTAATTTATTAGGCTTATGTCACTGATGGATTCCCGATGTACAGTGTATGTTTGCTCAGTCATTTTTATTGAAATTTCCTGAGGCGTTGTTACAGTTCCGTCGAAAGGCTCATTATCGATACATGAATAATCACTTAAAACAATGTAAGCGGAATGTGCGGGCTATAATCGCAATGAAATCTCGTTAACTTGACATTATGCATGGAGAATGTTCAGAAAGTCACGATATTCAATCATCTACTTTCCCAAAAATCATCAAGTTTTGTGACATTTTTTTTGCTCTTATTAAACTCGTATTGAAACTTATAAAACTTCTGATCGTTCTATGGTCGTTTTAAAAGGGTTTCGCTGTGATCCGAAATTTAATTAACATCTAGAGTTAGTGTATTACCCAGTTTGGTAACTGTTCCAAAACTCTCTGTGAGTGGTTGGTCGTTACAAAATGCTTCAGTGTGTTCTGGAATTTAGTTTAGAGACGATGTTACTGTAGACAATATTTGTTTAGACAGGTTCTACTGCAGTCAGTTTTTGCTAGCCCTTAATCATTATGAAATATCAGGTTATGAGAGTTTATTAGACTTAACGGAATTTAGTTTAATTAGTTCAGAGTCGATATTACTTAAGACAGTATTTGTATAGACAGGTTCTGCGCCACCCAGTCTGATAATACATGTATCTCAAAGACACTCTTGAATGGTCTTTATAGAAAGTTTTCACTGCACTCTTGAACTCAGTAGTTTAATTAGTTTTGAGAGGATATTACTTTAGACAGTATTTATTTGGTTATGTTCTACTGTAACCAGTCTGGTAACAGTTCCAAGAAACTCTAATAGAAAGAGTAGTAAGGTACCCCTACCCACCGTTAGGGGTACCTTACTACTAGAAAGGTTTAACTGTGCTTTTTCATTTAGTTTAATTAGTTTATGGAGGATATTACTTTAGACAGTATTTGCTTAGACAATAGAGCAAGGCAATGGTGTACCCGGTCTGGTAACATTTCCAAGACACTCTTATAGAAAGGTTTAACTGTGCTCTGTCATTTAGTTTAATTAGTTTATGGAAAATATTAATTTAGTTAGTATTTGTTTAGACAATAGAGCGAGGCAATGTTGTATCCAGTCTGGTAACATTTCCAAGACACTCTTATAGAAAGGTTTAACTGTTGTCATTTAGTTTAGTTACATTTAGTTTAGAGAGGATATTACTTTAGACAGTATTAGTTTAGTCAGGATCTACTGCACCCAATCTGGTAACATTTCCAAGACACTTGAGTGGACGTTATAGAATGGTTTCACCTTGCTCTGGAATCAGTTCGTAGTTACATGTGGTTAAGAGAAAACATTACTTTAGACAGTATTTGTTTAGACAGGTTATACTGTATCCAATCTGGTGACGTTTCCAATACCCACCGAGGTACCTTGAACGTCGTTTATGCAAGGCCCCTATCAGCTTTCTCAAAGTAATGTTACTTGAGCAACTATACATATACATGTCATAAAGGATCTCAAGGATCAAGGATCTTGACAGATGCAGGTCCACTCTAGTGAGTTTTGAGTGCATCTTAAGCCTGCTAGAAAAGTAGGAATTCTCGAAAGTTTTCGATGTCAACAGAGGGCGCCATCTATGTTGAGTCTGGTGACATCGCAATTGATGGCTGGGGTCAAGAGGGCATCGTTTTCTCTTTCGATGTCTCGTTGAGGAGATTGTGGCACATGTATTCGCTGCTTGTTTATATTGCTTCTGACACACGATGACCACTGGGTCCAGTCACGAGTCAAGTAGAATATCGGATTTTTGGGACTAAACTCTCACTGCATATAACGTTTTGTGGGGGCGTATAGCTTTTTTTTTGTTCATAAAAGGACCGAGATTGTCATTCACAGAACGAAGGTTGTTGTTAACAACGTTGTTATTTGTTATTGCGCCTTGATCCTCATTGCTGCCGCACAATGGATGGATACTCGAACGTCACATTTCTCAAATGCCTATATATTATGTGGGGAAACATTATTAAATGTCACTATCGTCCTTCTCACTAAAAATACCGAGGAATTCGAGGGGAAGGTAGGGGGTGGTGACAGGCTTGGGATCACCCATGGGGGAGATGTTGCTCTTGCTGAAATTTTAATGATGTTCAAACTGCTCGTACAATTCTACGTGTATTTCTTATCCAAGGATTAATCTGGTCAAATATTTACTGGGAAATTGCTAAGGAATAGTAATTACAGCAGGTCTACTAGAATATAACGATTTATTAATCGTTAAAATAACATTCTAAAATAATAAAATAATTGAAATGTTAACAGTAATATTTATCTATACGTGGAATAGTGGAATATAACGGATGTCTTCATTCACGAGATATTAATTTAAGCTGTTTGAATTTTAGATATCAATTTTGTAATATCAACACTAATAATTATATTTATTTGTGACTAGAAAATACATGAAACTGATTTCTTCATTCATAAGATAGTAAAAACCGATTTCTTCATTGATATCTGTAAGATAACATAAGCTAAACTGTTGGAATTTTATATAGCAATTTTTTTCAATTTTAACAATAATAATATTTGTCAGTTGCATATACCTGATTTTTTCATTGATAAATGTAACATAAGCTAAACTGTTCGAATTTTAGATACCAATTTTGTTTTATTTTACCAATAATATTATTTATTTTTGAGAAGAATTTAACTGATTTCATAGTTGATACACATAATATAACGTAAGCTAAACTGTTCGAAACACCATTTTTTAAATTTTTACAATAATAATATTCATTTATGCATGGAATATAACTGATTTCCTGACAATAGGGTAATCTATAAGCTGAACTGTTTGGATTTTAGATATCAATTTTTTTAATTTTAACAATACAGTAATGGTAATATTTCAGGTCCGAAGTCATTGAACTTGGGGGCTGATAAAGTTAAAAAAATAATTTAAATAATAAGCACTAAGGAGTTGAAAAATAATCAGAACGTAAAATATGAAAATACAAAGTTTTACAAATGGCATGGAAATTCTTGTAAAACAAATTTTCTTATTCGTTGGATTGAAATTAACATGAGCTGTACTGTTCGAATTTCTGATGCAATTTTAAAATTTTTAATAACAATAACAATGTTGGTCAATAATAAGAACCAAACACTTTAAAAATAACCATATACCGGTATATGAAATAACAAAATGTTCAAAATGGCACGGAAAGTCTTATAAATTCAAGTTTATGCGACAACAAATAAGTAGCTAAGTTAGTAGCAACTATAAGTCCAATCAGTCAACTCAGTTTCTTAGCTGTTAATTATATACGTTTATAAGTTCCCATATCTTATTGCCAACAAGTCTTCAGGAATCTGGTTAAATAATGTAGGTATTATGAAGCTTCTTAATTTAACTGGTAATATAATTCAAAATTTTAATTTAAAAAAAAAACGAGTTAATTTCAAAAACTCAAACACCTCTAATCTAAATGTGAATGTAGTAAAACTTTTCAGAAAAATGAAGCTTGTGTTTTCTCTAATTTATAGTTTGAGTTTGAAAACTGCTGAAACTTCCCCATATGGCTATTAAAATTCCTGACATACCTTTCGTTTTAATCAGCGATTCAACGTCATATTAAATTTATAAAGGGTATATTATACGCAGTAATAAATTACCCTTTGCGATATTTAGCTTCTTTTCATTCTAAAATGATTAAAAATCGTGATGACATAGTGGGAGTTTTGCGATTCAATCCATTTCATTTTGTTTTGTGTGCGTTTGATGTCAAAAGAAATCAAAATGCTTGTTTTTCATCCTCTATGATAATAAATGGCCCTATACAGCAGTTTTTAAGGGATGATTTTCCACATTATTCAAACTTTTGCGTGCCATGATTATAATATTTTTCCCAACAAAGCCTATTGTTGTCTGGGAAGGTCTTCAATTTCTCCGGGGTTTTTTGCCGAAATTTTCTTGAAAGAAACATCTGGATGTGAATTTGCATTGAGGCGTTGAGGGATTGAGAATATCAGATCGGTATTTGTCCTTACAGTGAGCTTTGTCTGCAAAGGGCACCCATAGAAATCTACGGTCCTGTGCAATTTTTAATTCGCATGAACATAAATTGAAATGCTGATGATTAAAATTGGGGATGAAAAATAATAATGAACAACTAATTGGAAGTCAATCGCCATATTTGAAGTACAGATTTTGTGGACAGAAATATAAAAAAATGAGATATTGCCAAACTTTTAGAATGCAAAATAAGAAGAAAATAGTTTTTAATCTAAGTTTTAAATGCTCCCATAAACGGGAAATTTCCAAATTCCAAAAAGATTCATAAAAAAGTTAAAAATTAATAATATTAATTTCCAAATTCCAGTATGACTCATAAAATCGCCATATTTGATAGCCATATTTGAAGCACAGATTTTGTAGACAGAAATATGAAAAAAAATTAGATATTGGCAAACACTTAAAATAAAAAATGAGAGGGAAATAGTTTTTAATCTAAATTTTAATTGCGCCCATAAAAAGGGAAATTTCCAAATTGCAATAAGATCCATAAATAGGGAAAATTAATAATATTAATTTCCAAATTACAATATGACTCATAAAATCGTCATATTTGAAGTACAGGTTTTGTTGACAGAAATATGAAAAAACGAGATATTGCCAAGGTCTTAGAATGCAAAATAAGAGAAAAAGGTGCTCACAAAAAGGAAAAATTAAATTAAATGGCAATATGGCTCATAACGCCCATGAAATGGGAAAATTAAAATATTTAATTTCCTTTAGATTCGATATCTGTCCATAGATGGTTTAGTAAGCTTACATAAGCTGATAAACATTACATTATCTGAAATCGTAAAATGTTGTTTCTAGAAAATGATCATAATAATTTAGATCCTGCATCGTTGCATTTAAATTTCACCATTTCAAAATGCAATGTTTTGAAAATTCGATAGTCATCTATAAATCGGCTTAAAATGCTATAACTCTATAGCTGACAATAAAACATGAAAGATATATTACGTGTAAATTGGTGTTCTGGAATCTACAACATGTATAGCGTATGTCGTCGTGTAGTTAATTGGTTTTTCAAAATTTGCCGTTCATTTTCCATACATTTTTACACAATGGTGTCGGTGTAAAATAATCATTATCTAAAAATATAGGGAAATTATTGGCAAGTTTATGGACAGATATCAATCTATGCACAGATATTAAAACCAGAAGTTAATTTTTAATTCATTTCCATCTTCCACGTATTTTCTTACTCCATTCTTAATTCGTCGATGTTTTTGTATGAACGTAAATATAAAATGAATATAACTACAACGTAGAAATAAAATACAGAACAATTTACATGAATTTGGGGCATTGCACTATTTTCAACCAGTATTTGACGAAAGTTTGTCTTAATTCTGCAGACAGTTTTCTGAATATTATTACTTAAGATTTTCATGTATTTTAGAAAGTTCTTATTCGTGATAATCTGTCGTTGATGTTTCGTTTTGAGCCTGTGACTAATGGTTAGCAATCTACCTTCCTATCTCCGATAAATATTAATATCTTAATAATCGATTGTTTGATTCAGGATGGTCCAAGACATTTACTGGGTATTTCAAAACAAGATAGACTAAAATAAATATTAACTAATGAAAATAAAAATTATAAATAAAATTAAGCCCAGTTGCCAGGATGCATTAATACGAAAAATAACAGCAATTTACAACTGGCATGGTTTCGCACATGTTTGTCGACATTTTGTGAATATCAAGATAATCATTTACGTACTCCAGCTTAGGAAATTCCACAAGATACTCTGAATGATCAATCAGTCATAGGCTTTAATTATATACGGTATCAATTTACCTTATATAATGCCAACATTATAACGTAAAGCTTTTTTGAAAAAAAAATAAAATATTCATCACTGCTAGCAATTATGTCAAGCAGCATTACTTACTAATAGGATGAGACCTTTGCGTTACACTTAAAAAAATAATTTTTTTTGATATCCACTATCTAAATTAAAGGGACAAGCTTAAAATGGCAAGAAGCAAATAGTTACTTTGGAAATATTTTAAAAATGCGCCATTTTAAGCAAAAAAACAAATTTTTTTTTCTCCGAAATGAAAATAATTTCTTTTGCTTAGAGCTACTGTTTAAAATTAGCAATACCCATCTATTTAAAAAATTTAAATATTAAAGCAACGTAACATTTTTATATTTTTACTTAACAATACACGTGTACATGTACGGAAAATTTCAATATGTAAACCGAATGTAGGTTTTTCATACGTGGGGAATGTACTTGGTTTATGGCTATATTGAAAAAGAAGACGATACACGAGTTCAACATGGCTGGTTTTTGGATTTGTTGGTATTTTCTGAGGTCGACTCGAAAATATGAAAGGTTATTCCGATCCATATCTCAAATTGAAAGCGCATGACAAAAGAGACTAACACGGAATATCCTTCGGTCGTTGCTTCGAAATACTTGAACCAGGACTGTTTCCTAATTCAGGATTCAGTCCAATAAAGCTCGTTTTAGATTAGGTCAGCTGGGCTTGACCCATTCTATCTGCTGTTCCACTGTTGGGCCATAACGATATTATATTATTTGGGATTTGGCAAATCGTATTCATATTTAGCGGTATCTGAAACTGCAATTCCCAAGAGGAATAAACGGGGTTAATCATGAAGTCCTAGCCTCATTACAAACATTAATTTACAGAACTTAGTGACGAGGAACAAACTTTATTTATTTCATGTGATTGGCACCCTGTTTAATGACGATTGAAGGTCACCCTATGCAATGTGGATTGAGTCGCTGTGTGCAGTGACGATACATAGTCATCCTTTATAGTTACCATTGAAAGTCACCCTGTATAGTGAACATTCAAAGTACATATCCTAATGCAGATTCATTTTTGTGTAAAACTGCATGTCGAAAATTACTATTGTTTATTGGTGTAGGTTTCGAAATTTGTCAAAAATTGTAACGTCATACGTGGATATTTCCATGAAAGCCATTATCCAAACTTTGGTCCTTATTGCTCTAACAGTTTTTTGACGTCATACATGGATGTTGCCAAAATAGTTTCGGTGACATTTTTTGATCTGATTGAAACCAGCGTTGGTACGTTTTTGTAACACTTAACTGACCAATCAAAGTCACCCTGTACACTGACGATTTAGTTATTTTTTTTTTTTGTAAAACTGTATGTCGAAAAATACTATTGTTTGTTGATGAAGGATTCGAAATTTGTCGAAACGTGCTGACGTCATACATGAATGTTTCCACATTAGTTTCAGTGACATTTTCGATGAAATAGACCAGTTTTGACTTTTTGTCACCCTGTACATTGACGGTTCAAAATTACCCTGTGTAGTGACGAACGATTAAGTCACCCTGTATAGTGGCGATTCAAATTACTGTACCTATCCAAGTTTGTCAAAACTTGGTGACATCATACGTGGTTGTTTCCATAATAATTTCAGTGACATTTTACATCGGACAGCGAACAAATAAAACATTGTTCTAGTAATTCAAAACTGAGATATCTTTTAGCTCAAAAAAGGTTTTGTTTCTAGTTTATTTTTTTAATTGGAGTTATTTTTTTTCAAATTGATCACGCTATATGCTGTTCAGTTTCGTTTCACGTCCACTTTGGTGACTTTATAACGTAACGTGAAATGAGTCAATAAGGATACAGGCACATTTTTCTCATTTCTAGCAGTACATGTATCAATTTTGCTTAGATTCTTGCATCGGAATTGCATTTGTCTGTAACTGTCGCCCTATCGGTCCATCTTCTTTTCTCCCCAATAAGTGAACGGCAAGGGCAGAGAGAGAGACAAGATTTGGTCCTCACATTATTAATGGTCGATAAAACGTAAAATCTAACGATTAACGAGCGTCCTCGGATGCTGGCAGCGACTCCCAGGGGCATCATTATCACGTCGGTGGCCAGTGCGCATGCGCAGTGAGTTGGAACGCTAAGCCTGGATCTGGCTATCAATATATGCCAGGATTTTATTGTAAGAAAGTAGACACCAGATTTCGTGTTATTGCCACGCAAAGACATCCATGCATTATGCACCTTCAGTTTCTATTTTGCTTTACCACATTTTTTTTAGCATTTTTTTTTTGCATTGGCTTTTTTGGCAATGTTGCAAATCGCAAATTCAGGTGAAATTTTTGACCCACTTTTCTGATTCGCTCTCGGGATTTAGTTTTCGAGATTTTCTCGCACAATTGGCTCCTGGCAATTTTCTTTTATTTGAATTTGAAAGCCACCATAGTGGTGCTATTCGTGTCGATGTACAATGTATATTGCATTCACGGCTTCTTACAAATTGTAAACTACTTTAGCGAAATAAGTATACCCACTTTGAAACAAGGTTTTGAAACTAGTTTTGCATCCGATTTTGTCCTGGTTGTTTTAATGGCGAATAGTACGTGTCAGGTTAAGAGTGGACCTATCACTCTGACCTCTGGCGGCATTTTAGAACCGATTTACTGCTTATGTACTTGTAAAGTCAGGGAAATTTGAATGTGCGATAATGCCGGCCTTAAATTGCTATAATCGTAAATGCTGTTCAAAAGTCAGTTTTGCGATAAAATGAGATTGCTGATTTGAGAAAGAACATTCAACAATTTCAAATTTTGAAGTGATGAATTAAATTATATCATCAGTAATCGGTGAATTTTGTTTCAATTTTTTCAATAGACAACTTTTGATTAAGTCAGGGAAATTTATCCAAAAACCTGTGACTATTGAGTGATTTAAGTTAAAAATACATTATAATTCTTAGAGAATTACATAGGAATTAACGTGTCAAATAGCTTTCTATAAAATACATATACGCAAATTTAGGCGAGAAATTCTTATCATTAGAACTTAAAAGATTGCGAATTAATACATGTACATTTCCATATGAAGTAAGTGATGAGGTTCAAAGCGTCCACCAGAGGGCAGAGTGAAAAAGTCTCATCTTAACCTGACACGTAGTATATTAAGTACTGTGAGATTCTGAGACATCAACGTTTTAAAACTATATAAATTTATTGATGTACTAGGTAAATTTATGCCTTTGGTTTGGCTTCTTCCTCCAGAAAATGTCATTATTAATACTTGTACAAAATCGTATTGCTGTATAAAAATTTAACTACTATTAAAGAAATTATCTGTTCAACTAGTTTGACCGTTGAATCACCCTTTTATTGTTGACCAGTTCAAATTAACTGTTAGTTTAAGCGATAACGTGCAATAACATACAAAATAAAGGGTTAAAGCTATTTCGAAATACAGCGTGTTTCAAAATTGTCTGGTGCTTTAAAATAAATTGACGTTTTAAAACACATGGCGATTTGAAATACAGGGTGTATCAACATCTTGGGATTTTTCTATAACTTGACGATTGAAAACATTGACATTGAAATACATTTGGCTAACTCTATTCGGTGATAGATAGAACTGCAAAATTAAACTTTTTCCGCTACGGTTCGTGCCCTTTCATGCCTCATCGTCACCATTGCTCGTGAACATTTGTTTTTAATTTGAATTACTTACGCTCAATGAATGACTCGTTTCTCGATTTTGGTATTTTAGCTTCTAAATGCGTGCGACCCATTGTGATGGTGTCATAAATTTCACTCGCTTCATTATCCCACGTGTGTATGGGCCCCATATAAATGCGTTTAAATTCGGTATTATTTTCTGAATAAAACGTGGCATGAGTGAGTGGTATTTCTACGATTAGCCAATGTGCGTAAGCTACGCTCACGCCATGCGTGGCCAATGTTAACAAGTGGTGCGAGCAACGTCAATAGCCATAAATTTCTTGGCTTTTATAGCCTGTTACGTGGATCGAACTTTGTCGAGTGTACTGCAATATACAAGCACCTTGTGAATACACGGGGTTTGATATTGCCGGTTTACACGCCAGGCAATAAATCGCTGGTGGAAAATATGAAAGTCAGACAATTATGACTGAAACCAACAACACGAGCTTAAAATGTCACTAAATCGACACAAGGCGAATACAGTTTAAATAAGCATTATGGTTTTGTTTGTAAATCATCATGTCGAAATTTTCGCTGCTGTGTGTGTTGTGTGTGGGTTTGTGTGAAAAACCGCACCGTGGAAATGAAATGTCAAAACGTATGAAAATCGGATGTGATATTCATGTCGTTATACAAGGCGATCATAAACAGGATTCCCACAAACTGGAAAAACCTGGAAAGTCAGGGAAGATGTAAAATTTGACCTGGAAGTTTTATGATCATACTGTAATTATACTGACAAAAATATGCACATAAACTTGTTAAATCATGATATGAAAAGTTTAAAAGCAAATTAGTTTACAATAAATTTAACTTTAAAGACCAAGAGAAGCAAATCTCCTATCAATTTTATACTTAAGTCAAATTTCCTCAGAAAAGGAGCAGAGACAAAAACGAATGACATTATTGCTGTTGATAAAGAAATTGCTAAAGCTGTTCAGTAAACATAAGTTAGCCTATTCTTCCAACTAAGTTTCTATTAAAGTTACGAATGTTTTCAAATGTTCACGTTCCAATTTTTTTACCATTTTACTAGAAATAAATATCTTTGCAATGTAAAAATAAAGTATAGTAATGAAATGTTGATTTTTCATGGTAATGAAAAAATTCAAAAATGACCAGAAAAACTTGGACAGTCATTGAATTTCGTTCTCAAAAAAATGTGGGAACCCTGATAAAGTTTGTCGAAGTAAGGTGGGGGCTGGTCAAATGATGTCAGATTTTCCCCACACTTGGGAAATATAGAAAAGTCGCAAAAACAAGGTGTCTTCCCGTCATTTAAGTCATGGAAAAGTCACAAAATGATTCAGGCCATGGAAGTCATGGAAAAGCTTTGAAATTTACATCAAGGTCGTGAAAAAGTCATGAAAATTACAACATGGTTATGGAATTTTTGGCTTCCCACTGATTCATAAAATAAAAATTTGGGTGTAAATTCTTCATTTGTAACCCATTTCCGAGAAAAATTGTTTTTTGGCCAATAATCATGTCGCCGCAGTAATATTGTTTCCGAAAATCGCATAATAGAGATGACATAATATGTGAACATACATGTAATGTACACTCATTACCAGAATTATTTTTTTAACTGATAGGTAGAGGAAGTTTTTTTTTGGAAAACTGCATACGGTGTAAAAACATGTCTCGAAGTTAGGGACGACAGCAATACAACGAATGTACAGGGTGTCTCAGGAGTTAGTGTCAACTGAGTATTTCGGAAACTGATTTCAAGAGTGCTACCACTCTTTTCATTTGAGACAATTACTTCTAAGACTCCCTGCATATCTATATTAAACTTTAACAAGACCATTCGTATACTCAAGACACACCGAACTAAAATAGTTTTAGAAACTGGGTAATGGCGGTGTGTTTTCCACTCGGTAATGGAAAACCAGATTACATGTACATATGCGTATTTCTCATATGTTAGGTGTCGCCCTCTACGTAACCACGTTTTTAAATTATCGGGTTTTTTCATTGGTATATCTTGAGAATTAGGAACCATTACTTGACCAATCTGGGGTTTTCGATTATACTGTAGCTACATGAAATAAAACTAGGAGTTTACTTTTTTCTAACCAAAATTTGTTGCTAGTAACTATGACAGTTTTTTTTTAAATTATTTTTCGTAATGAGGGAAATGCTTTATGATCACCATGTACGTGCTGATTTATTGATGGACAAGTCGTTGGTTAGCCAAACGTCAATATTTCGTGCTACTCCGCTAAATGCCCCAATCAAAATTCCGTTTTCGACGTTAAATGTATTTGTGTTTCTCATCAATCGTTATTTACACTTGAACCGAGGTTAATGGGTTGTTTTGTGGCCAATTGCTTTTGTTAGTCAAATAAATAGGGCGGGCCTGGCGAGTGGTTACATTTGCCTGGTTATCGATAGGGTCTTAAATTAAAAACGACCCTTAACTGGGTTCTTATCAACGTAAACGTCAATCGATTTGAGTAACAACAGCCAGTAGCAACGGGGACATGTCGTGAAAATAAATTGCCAGTCAACAACGTTGTTAAACACTCGCTAAAGGGAATTTAATTGGGAGTCTTAAAGTCGCCATCTTGAATGTTGCAGTTGTCAGACAAATGTTTGCTTATTGTGGACCGATATTATGGTCTGATGAATGTTTATTAATTGTGGACATTTGTCTGATAAGTTTATTAAATTATGGAATATTAATGCAGGAAATAAAAACAATTTGGGATTAGTTTGTATACATACATAAAAAATGCGGTATTTGAAGTATATTTTGGAAATGCACCAATATCTCATTAGTTTAAAATTGTAATACATGGAGAAGATCATTATGAAAAGGGATTGTTTAATATGCAAAATAAAGTCGATCAAATTTATCTGCTGGCGAATTTCATGAGTACCAATTCAATTTTTGAGGAAGTTAAATTAGTGCGGAATTACTTTTTATATCAATAATACGGTTTTCTATTTCTATACATGCACCGATACAGTATCTCATTTATTTTGAAGTTTTAATGGATTAGAAATTGCATATGAAAGGGAAATGTTCAACAAATCTATTGTTGAATTGCTTGAGTACCAATTCAATTGTTGGGGCTACTAAAATTAGTTTGGAATTAGTTTTGACATAATTAATATTGTAGTTCAAGTTCTGTTTATGCACCAATAACTCACTTTAAAATTGTAGTGAATGGAAAATTGCTGATAAATGGGGAATGTTTAATTAGCAAGAATGATGTTCACCAGGAATTTATCTGCTGTTGAATTGCGTGAGTACATGTTTAAATTTTGTTGGTTGCATTAATCTGGGCATTTTTTAAATGAGATAACCAGGAATTTGTTGATTAAAACAATTCGATTAAAATTAAACATCAGTTTTCCAAACTTAGTGCACTTAGTGCGCCACAACAAAAGTCTAAAACTAACAAATGTGTAAGTTAACCCTTGTGTTTTAAGTATTAAAACATTTGATACAAAAGTGCTTTATTGGAACAAAAGTTGACCACTACAGCTGCAATTACCAAAACCAAAAGTAAACCAAAATTTGAATCGAGTTACAAATTGGATTTCTAATTATAATTGGCAATTCGATCGAAATGAAACATGTACAAGTTAACTCTTGTGATTTTAATAAACATTTGTTACAAAAATGCTTGCTTGACAATTCTTGTAACAAAAGTTGACCACTACTTTAGTATTAAACCAAATCCAAAAGCTGAATTGTTACACTACCTACGTTCAACTGTTATTGGTTACGTGTCGTCTCGTGAATTCTGGGCCATAGTGGCAAACATGGCCAATTACAGTTAGGAACACAATTTGTAACGTTTTGTTTACATGTTTTTGCACCTCATTACCATGCAAAACTACATGTATTATATGAAAAGTGCAATTATTTTGTAAAATATAGCTTTCCTTATTTCGATATAACTTACTAAAAACAATTTATTGTAACCAAATATTGCCTTGACATTAACACGTTTATTTGTTAATGATTCTTGAGAAACGATGTGACAAACGTCACAAATCTCATCGTAAATAAACTCGAAAGGTGGCGCTAATGTCTCGTTTTGTTTGACACATCAAGGCACCACATTTATTATAGTTTATACGGACGAAAAACATATTGCGCTTATTAAAGGAGGTGAAATTCGAGTCTAACAGCAAGTGAAATCGTAAACCAAGTGCTTGAATTGTTTCTTCTTTGCTGAATTTCTTGCAGCGTATAGTCTTAGAAAATGAAAAGGAGAAATATCTACACGATATCGTGTTTCTCCAAGGTATACAGAAAGTAAAATTAATTTGTTCAGGCATATCCAATAAAACGCCAACGTGGAATTCATTCGGGTCGAGTGTGGATTGTCCTTATATATATACATATATTGAATTTAAGTTTATTGAAAAATGGTTTTTATCGACCGTCTTTCAAGTTTTATTGCGAAATTTCAGGAATTTTATTTGGTTGGTGTACGCGAAATAAAAATCCCGAAAGTTATCAAATATTTGCGCTATTAATACGTCGCTCTTTGTACAAGTTTTCAGAAGTGCATTTTCTGGTTCTTTTAACATCGAAGGAATGATATTGCCTTCCGAGTACTCAAAACTATGACTCTTCCGAGGGATTAACTCCTCAATACTGTATGCCAGGTTCACATAAAATTTCCTAAAATATTCCCATCACGAACCATTGAAATTTAATCGAAACTGACCGGTGTTTATGGGCAAAAACCTCGTTTTATAAACAGTTGCTGGAAGATGTTACGAAAAGCTTGTAACCCCGAAATGGGACGAAACCCATTTGCCACAACCCTAACTGCCGAATTTCGGCTCGATTGGTCAGCAATGACCAGCGGTTTGCCAAATTTCATCACGTCTGGTATTTTTATGCTTTTAAAATTTAATCCCATGCCTTTTACTGTCCCCAGTGGTCAGTTTTTGTCGAAAAGTCCAATAATAACATTGCCAGTTGACCATGGTCAAGATTCAACTTGTACATGTACAGTAAAGCCAGTAAGACATGAAAGTAAGGGTGCCCCAAAAATTTGTGTTGACCTATACGGTAAAATAAGAATTCGTGTTGACCAATCAACTTCGGAAAACAATTTTACAATGTTTTCCTCAAATTAGTGATGAATCAAATTTCACCAGGTTTAAAAAATTTGAGAAAAATGTCATTTATTTAATGATTTCTTAAAATTACTGATGAAAATTTACCAAATTTTAATTTGATCCATTAAGCAAAAGATGAAGCCTGTTTTAGTTTATATACAGTGTATTTTTCCATTGTGTATACAGCATACACATGTTCACCCCAATTTCACCCTTACAAAGTACATGTACATGTAGCTACGGAAATATCAACTTTCGACATGCTTGCAGTTCGGAAAACAAATTTAAAATGATTAATGATGAATCAAATTTCACCAGATTTCAATAATTCAAATGTTAAGAAATATATAATTTTTCCTAATGCAGCCTGTTTAAGTTTATATTTTTATTAAAATGTGTATACTGTATACACATTTTCTCCCCTATTTCACCCTTAAAATGTACATGTAGCTACCACCCTACCTAACTGATAGTTAGGGTACAGAGTTGCATTGAATTGAATGGCTCATTTTGTGGTAAGGAAAGATCAAAACTTCGTCCTGTTTAAGACGTTTTGAATAGTAGCTAAGCTTAAGAAATAATTCAACCAAAAAGTATTTTTCTTAATGGTTTTCAGCAATAATGTTATTATTACAGGAATAATGAAAGAAAACTGTTGTCTTGTTTTCACTATTTCTTACTGTTAAAATAGGGGAATTTGAAACGTTTATTTTTTACAATTAATTGAATGTATATGCATAGGTTTAATGTAGGATTTAATATCGTAAATTAATTTGAAAGGCCCAGCAGCTTGAGATTTATTTTAAAAAACTGGACGAGTTTTAGAAAGTTAAACTAAAGTTCCCAATATAATGTAGTAAAAAGGCAAATGCTTAACGACTGATCAAACATAACATCATGCTTAAATAACTTTTAGAAACTAAAATTACAGTGAACAGTAGTTTTTTTGTTAAATTGATCGAATTTCTTAATAAAACGTGATTAGAATTTTTAACCGATTTGCGTTTGCTGTCAAGGCTGAAAGCATATTGCACTCAGTATAACCAATTTAATCATACTTCAAATATTTAATAACATGTAATTACATGTAATCACAAGAAGGCTGAAAACCACTCAAATATCATCATATTTGATGGGATTTCTAATTTAAATTTCTTCATCTGCTTTCTTTTGCTAAGACTTCATCCTGTCAGCAAACAAATACAAAATGTGTACTTATGCAGTACTGCAAATGTACGAGTTATTAACAACAATGTTTTGTATCATTACAGGGTTGTTACTGAGAGTTCAGAGACGAGATTGCATATTTCTCCTTTATGGTCCATACCCTGCTAAATCGTAAGTTGGATAGTGCTTTTCTTTATACAGTCAATGATACATTCTATAAGTCTGCTAAATAGTTAATGGAATCGATCCATTAATAGCGATTTATTTCGGTCAAAAGATGAAATTTAATGCAACGGTGGCCCATTCAAAGGGCCAGTAATCCATCTTGCATTGAGTAAAGTTAGAATTGGTATTGAATATTTCTGAAAAACACTTTAATGCCATGACCCATTATGTGACAGCATGGTAAGTCCTTAAATATAGGCAATTTTAAAGCAGCAATTCTGGTGTGATTTCCATTAGTGACAAAATTAGTGACCTTGTTTTTTTATTTATTATTTTTTGGGGGTTATTTTCCTCGTAAACTCCTAACTGAAGGAAATGCACATTTTAATTTCATAATTCAGGTTATGATCTCCATGCTTTCAGCCATAAAATGTGCGAGCTTAAAATTAGTTTTTTCGCTGAAAATCTAGCTAGTTAAGACCGAATTATTAGACAAGTTAATAAAACTTACCAACTGTTTTTAACTGATCCCTAATGCCTGAAACTTAAGCTGGAAATCATGAACTCGTATCAGACGCCAGGCCTTTAATTATCATTAAATAAATTATTGGGGGAACAGCTGGATCCGATGGTAAGAGATAAAAAGCAGTATTAAATGATATTTACGAGCTCGCATTTAGCTTCGTAATTACGGCGAACGAGCAGTTTGAATGAAATCTTCAAAATTAAAAAGATTATTTTTTGCGTGTTATTACGCCCCTCATAAGCTCGAATGTGTTAATTTGAATAATTTTCGTCTTTGGGCACCACACGGTATATAGAGTGAATTTCCAGACGTTGTAACACGCTAGTTAAATAGCTAATTAACTTCATCATGAGCAATCTGGATGGTTTTTATCCGAAAGTTTATGAGCAGCCCCTTCGTTCCGTTTCAACGAATATTTGTTAAGCTGAAGAAATGAATGTTCATCAATATTCGGTTACTTGATATAAACTGCACTTGTGCACATATTCAAACACGATGAGTTTTTAAGCTCGTCTGATTAGTCTGGGTTGAATTTTTCTTCAGCATGTCAAATTAATTCTTGGTTTTAGTTCGGAAGTTTGAGACTTTTTTATTACATTTTTTTTCTTCACTTTTTAAATCCTGCTTTTAATTTGTGTAAAACTACTGTACATTTTGCGTTATGGCTATGTGGAGTTGGAAGAAAGCTAAATGCATGTACATGTACGTGTTGAATTGTATACTGTACGAGTAAAAGCATGAACATTTGCTCTTATGACAATCTTGTAACAGGAAGGGTTGGGTCTGGACATTTTATCCATTTCCAGTGAATAATGAAACTGTATAGGCTTGACTTGAGATGGACATGTGAAATTCAAAGCAAATTATATGAATATATTTCTAAGACTAATAAGGTTGAAACTTAGCAAGGTTCAGAAGCTTAGATATTGCGTTTTTGAACTATCAAATGTTGACATTTTGGAGAAAAGCATTTGCTCAATCTCATGAATTTGGAGCAGAATACTTGCTCAGACTCAAGAATTTGGAGAAAAACCTTTCCTCATTCTCAAGAAGCTGGAGCAAAACATTTACTCAATCTCAATTATAGAGTAGCGAATCATTTGCTCATTCTCAAGAATTTTGAGCAACACTATTGCATAATCTCAATTATCTGGAGGAAAAGCATTTGCTCAGTCTCAGGAATTTGTAGCGAGACATTTTCTTAGTCTCAGTTATCTGGAGGAAAACCGTTGCTCAAACTCAAATGTCTTGGGTAAAGCATTTGCTTAGTCTTAAGAAACTCGAAGCAAATGTTTATTCACTTCGAGTCATCGATTGACCCAAAAGGTTTTTAATAAGATCCAAGTCTGATCAAATAATTTCCTTAATTTTGGAAGAATAGTAGTTTAATAATATATTTTTGAAATAATGCAGTCAATAATGGAAATACAGCATCAGCACACAATTCATAGTTAAAAGCTGTAGAGATTATACAAACTCGCAAATCCATTGAATATGTTGTAAGGATGTTGGCGAGAAATCAGACAACAGAATGGCGATTGATTTTTCTTACCATTTTAAATTCCATTTCGGAAATGCATTTTATTTGAAAAATGTGACGCGCATTCAGGCATTTCTAATTAAATTGTATACTCAAAATCGATAAGAAATCTTCGAATGCCATTTTTAAAATGTCCGACATTATTATGAGAGAATTTGACAACCTTGTTTGATTATAGCAATATTTCAATTTCCGGAATTCCCATTTCCTAGCGCATGTTCATCAATATTTACCGCAAATAGTTCATCAATTTTGATTCTTAATTAAGATTTATATTTTTTGTGACAATTATAACGTCGGTTATAATGGGATTTTTTGAAATTTTGCTCATTATAAGAAGATCTTTACGCAAGTTATACTTGAAGGGGAAAACCAAATTGTCACTGGAATAATAGGAAAATTTTGTTTAGACTAATATACTCAATTGAAGAATATTCCAATTTTTACCCTTATTTAATAGCAAAGCAAATGATGTTTTCAGTTGAACAATGTAGCATGGTGACTACCTACCTGGAAATTCTGGAAAACTCAGGGGATTTTATATTCAACCTGGAAATCCTGCAAAACTGAGGGAATTTCGAATTTAAACCTGGAATTTTTCATTATAAAAATTTATATTTCATGTTTGTTAATTATAATGCTAAGAAATCAGCACAAAAATTATTTGTTGCATTGCTTCTTGCTCTGTGCATTATTGGTGAGTTAGTTTTAAAAAATAATATTGCCGCCAGTGTTGCATTTGTTATTAATATTTCTGAGAAACATTTTCGTTAGAATACACCTAAAATTTATTTCTGGTAATTTTTATGCAATTTTCGTCTATAGAGTAATTTTCTGTCAATATTTGTTAGTTTTCTGAAATTTTCAAAATGATCTAGAACTGCATTATTGGTGATCTAGTTTTTATAAAAATATCCCTCAAAAATGTGTATCATTATTATTATAATTTAAAGAAAATACTTCAATGAAAATGTATCTAAAAACCATTATATCTGCTAGTTTTTCAAAGAAATGTTCTTACAATTTTCTGAATTCATTCTGAAAGTTTCAAAATGGTCTAGAGCTGTGTTATTGGTGATCTAGTTTTATAAAATCATTCTCTCAAAAATGTGTATCATTATAATCTTTAAAAAAACCATTTCAATGAAAATATATCTAAAATCCATTATTTCTGGTAGTTTTTTAAAAGAAATGTTCATAAAATCCATCATTGGGATGTTTGTTTGGTAATGTTGACTTAAGACCTACCATTTGAAATTTGGTTTACAAAAATATATTCCTTATGATTACCAAATAGTGTTTATAGTAGAATAATATCACTCATTCAAACATTAAAGAATTGTTTTTGAATCTGGAAAAATTAGAATATGATCTTGGAAAATCTGGAAAACTAAGGGAATTTTGTTTTCAAAAATTAGTAGTAACCATGTACACAATATTAGTACATGAAGTTTTAAATTAAAGCGTACGCAGCACCATCTACCATCACGAAAACGAACCTTGGGAATTTTATAATGGTCTATACTTTCCATATCTCTAAAAATGCTGTAATTATTATCACTGCGAATCATTTCTGATATAAAACTGTTAACAGTTGCACGAAACCAAGGTTAACACGGTCGTGTTTTATGCATGCGTGAATAAAGTCAGCTTTTTCATAATTCGCCTATTTTATTTATTTTTTTCCTAACTGACTTTTCTGATTTCCAACCTGATGGCGTGACTACTTCGTGTAATTTCCCAGAATTTTCGGATTAAACGAGGCAGAACCGTACACGATTATGGCGCCTAATGAAGGTTTTGTGCATGAATCGCATGCACATAATCCACATATACAGATATCCAAACCACAATGTTACCCTGGCCAAAATGTGTCCCAATTCACGAAAAATCTGCATTCCTGTTGCATCACCAAGTACAGAGTTTCGGAAAAATAATGGTGGGGTTTTGCATTATTAATGCTCAAAACCCCACCATTATTTTTCGGAAACCCTGTACTTTTGTTTTCCAGTTTCCCAGGGTGTCATGAAGTCCTGCCTCATCACAGAAAATTATTTTCTTTTAAAACTGTTCGTTATAAGTGTCAAAAAAGGTAGAACTCCTCAAGTTATTTATTTCGTGTATTTGGCTAACACGAAATAAAACTACGTGTAATAAAAACTTCTGTATATTTCCCAAAATTTGATCTTCGTAACTCTTTAAGTTTTTAAATTAAATTTTGTAATTAGCGAGTCTTTATGTTCACCCTGAAAGCTCATACTATTTTGGCTGAAAATATTTGCAGCTGTACTTAAAAACGATAAAAAAAATTATCAAAATTTGCCATTTTTTTACAGGGTGTCCAATAAAATGCGTCAAACTCACCGCATTTGTACGTGTATGCAAATTATTTTTTGATAAAGTTGTGTTATGCCACCACTATTTGGGCTCAGTTTTTTAAATATTTTTTGTAATGAGGGAGATTCTTTATGTGTTCACCCTGTAAATCCCATCGTTATTATGGCTGAAAATAAATGTATTGTGCAGCTGTTTTCAACACTCATGAATATACACGAAATGTATCGCAAATTAATATACGACCAATATTTACAGGGTGTCCACTACATGGTGTCATGTCACCTCATTTTAAAATGTGTGCAACTTATGCTTAGAAAAATTGTGTTATTTAAGCCAGCGCCAATTTTACAAGGTGCTAAATAAAATGAAGTCCCCTAATTATTTGTACAAGTATGCAAATTATTTACGCAGAAGTTGTCTTAAACCAGCACTAAGTTTACAGGGTGTCCAATAAAATGAAGCTACTATATTTGTACACGTATGCAAATTATGAACACAAAAGGTGTCTTATGCCACTGCTATTTCTACAGGGTGTCCAAAAATGGAGGTACTTAATTTGTGCATGCATGCTAATTATATTCGCAGGAGTTGTCGTAAGCCAGCACTAATATTACAAGGTGTCTAATAAAATGGATTTACTTCATTTGCACAGTCATTGCTCAAATTAATCCAATTTGCATGGGGTTAATTTGAGCAATGACTTTGAATTTGATTACGAATAGCACTGTGTGTGTTTTCCGAAATCTTGATTTCGGTCATAACGAACCCCCACTCTGGTTACGCTAAGATATTTCGCTCACGTCACCTTATTGCATTATTTTCCGAGATGAAATTCTATTCAGCATTTCTCCCGGCATGCTTTGCGGCTCACCTTGAAGCCCCATTGACGGAGCACCCTACGAATATGAAATTGAAAATGCAGGATGAGAAATCGTGAGCTGGTTTCTCAAAATACCTATTTTTGAAATGGTTCTTAAAACGTGAAATATTCTGACCCATTTATCATTAAAGGTGAGCAACTGCTGCCCCCTTGTGTTTCATCGTTAACTAACGTTAAAAATCACTGACAACCTGAAATATGACTCTGTGCACAACTACCCCAAATCTGGCATTTTCCCCCCAAATATGATTTAATGCCTATTTCGCTGACAATTTTATTCGAAGGTATGAATTTTCCCCATTGTTTCGGGGTTAACAATTTCTCGCAATAAAACAGTCCAGCTGGGGCACCACCATTTCCAAATTCAATTTTTGGTGAATGCTGCTGACACAATTTTGCTGCATGGAAAATACGTAAAATATATATATAAAAATACAGGAAGAAAGTGCAACATTCACCAGGATTTGCTGCATGAGGTTGACCTTTCAATAGCAATTTTTCGTTTGTCGCATTTCGACGACTTTTGCAATTTTCGATGGGAAACTTGGATCCATTTTCTGAGATGAATCGAGACAAGTTTGCAGATGTAATTTCAAATCACATGAAAATTATTTGGGTTTCATAATGAGAATTTAAGAAGCTGTTTTTTCCGTATAGCTGTCAAAATATCGATGATTTTACCAAAGATTAGTTTGGTATTTATGCGAAATTGATTCGATCAATTCTATTTTATTTGAAAAAAGCCATTTTTGGAACGTGTATGGCGGTAGGGGGAGTTCAAGAATTACGTCATCATCTCAGGAAAAGGGGGTTTGCCAAGTGATGTTATCATTGCTGCGTTATAATGTATCGGGTTAAAATGTGTTATTTTTCATGAAGATTTTGAAAACATCGTTTTTTCTTAAAAATTGTGCCTTACGTTATCCTTACATGTACATACAGTACATGTAGGTGGGTATGAAAATAAAGATTTTGTGATGACTGATACTTGAACATCCCTGATTTGCACACTTGATTTTACAACATCAAAGACTGAGTTGCAAAATTTCAGACAAATGATGACGTAAGCATTGACCGAAAAAAATTGGAATTTGAGTTTTTTTTTAACAAATTGTGAAAATAAACGATGGATTTCAGTCACTTAAAATCACATTTTCAATAGTAAAACGCCCTTAAAAAATTTGCAAAAGTAGATTTGTCAGGAATGTTGGACAAGAGCCAGTGGATGCCAGTGTTGGACTTGGTGTGGATGTCAGGAATGTTGGACAAGAGCCAGTGGATGCCAGTGTTGGACTTGGGTCGGGCCGCTAGGGGGCGTTGACTAAATTTGGGTATATATATGGAATGACAGAGTAAAATAAAGACACAAGCCTGAACGTTACCAACCTCTCTTTACTTAGATTGTCAGTAAGTGGGAATCCCCACAGTTTTAAAGCACTGCATGTGTTGTCTAGACAGAAACATTGTCATATTTACGAGAACTTGGGGAAGGTCTTCGCTTCGTCAATCCTCAAAACCTCAAAATCCCATTAGTTATTAATTTATGGCGATTCTCCATGAAAATTTATGACGCGATTTGCAGTATCATCCCACGTATTTATCTTCCCTTTTTTTCTCCAGTAAGTTGCAGAAAATATTGACATGACGTCAAAAATCGACCGGTTTTCACCGCCTAAAACTTTGAGAAATTAGCGAACGTGTTGTATTTCACTTTGGCGTAAACCACTCATCACGCCAGGCGTCTTCTAATTCTGGTCTTAGCAGGATGCGGTTAAAACTTAGCGCCAACTTTGGAGCGTGCAAGCTCTGGGGAAAAGGACTTAAAAGCATTAACGCATAAATTAACATTATGATTTGCCGTAGACAATGGAAAAATGCGAACGAAAAAAAACACCTTTCAGGAGCGTTGGAGCCCAGTAGCCATTCACAGGTAGCGTCAAAATGAATGGAAAACGAAACGTGTCAGAAAAGTAATAGAATAAAAGATGGACTGCACAGGGATGAAAATCAAAAGCAGTTGGGCAGAAATATGCAAAGCTGAGACGTTGGCAATCGATCGAACTTGTGATGGTTGTCTCCGAAGGGACTAATGAAAAGTACCCAAAATAGACAAGACAGCACTTGCCATTTTTTGGGTGGCGTAAGGGAAAATCAATAACTAAACACCTCACATTAGGGAAGGCCATTTTAAGAGCGCATAATATAATAACCAATATGAAATTCCCTCATGCGGGTCAATTATTGCGAATATCTGCATCAAATTGCGGGGTTCCTTAATGCTCTTAATCCATAATGTGGCTGGGATTATGAATACGCTTATTAATACTGGGCTGCTACGCCCATCACGGTCGCAAAATGCCCATCACAGTAGAAAACTGCCCTATAAAAAGCACGAGCAGCTGCCCTGGAATAATAAGCTGGCAATGGAAGAAAAACTAAGACCGTTTTACGATTGCACGAAGGGATTAATCTGGTTAATGGCAAAAGAAACCCGAGGCAGACAAAATGCTAGCATTTGATGGTGTGGCTTTTAGGCTTTTAGCTGTGGTATTAAGAAATTCCTCGGGCTGACAAGCTGAGTTTTTAATTGCGCTTTGCATTTGCAAAGATTGTCATCAGGAGCCCTTTGTGCTCCTATCCTCGTACATTTGCAGCGTGTCAGCGGCACACAAGCTGAAGAATTTGACGCTTTTTCTTTTTTTTTCGCAGAAAAGCAATGGGCCCAGCGCGTTTAGCGCATAAATAAAACGCACGAGTCAAGTGGGGAGGCAGGAAAAATGACGCTCATAATGATAGTAATTACCCGAGGATTTTAATATATTCGGAACGGGAGCCGAAGAAATTTGGAGAAAGGCGAGGGTTGCATGGAGAATAAAGGGCAGGAATTACACAACGAGAAAGGCGGGGGGCCGACGCTAATATCTGACAATGAGGAGGTCCTGGCATTTCGAATGTGGAGTTGGAGCTGAAGACGAAGAAGAAAACGAAAAAAGGGATTAAGCGCAATAAGCAGCCCAGAAAAAAGCGGAAATAAACGATGGAGGCAGGCTGTTTCGATGGTCGTCAAAGTTTTGCAGCAAGCCCATGCACTGGATTAAAAGTATCCGAGTTTGCGGAATCAACTACTGTAACTCTGGAATATAAAGTAGGGCGATAATTAAGCGAGCATCACATGCTTAATGTATTCCGGTTGCGGGCAATAAAAATGGATTCGTAGCTGGGGTGACACGCCTCGTGATTATGACACAAGTCCACATGCAATACGAGCATCGACAGTGGCTAAAACGTGTTAGTGGCATTGGCGTGTTTTATTCCAGCATGGTAGAAAAGACAAATCCATAATATGTGTGTACATATGCAATAGGATCGTTAAGGTACAACGCAACATACTGTACATGTAAGCTAAAGTGATATTACCGGTGCGTTGTTTAGCATTTCTGCTTCAGTTTTTCGTCCCAAGTTTTCCCAATGCAATTTCACAAATAAAAGTGTTGGCTGTACTGCAAATTCAGCTTAGTTCCTGCTCCGCCATAGACACTATGTGAATGTGGGCTTTTCCTAACAGCTTGAATGCTGATAGTGACAGCCTGGCGTGGCGGTTGGGCAAGTAACTGAAGAAATTACGTTTTTAGGTTAGTTTAAGTATACTGTCACTACCACAATGCTGGAATATATCGTGTTTAGGTACCTGGTACCAGCTTATACTAACATGCGGTTTATAATGGTATCAGTGGCCCAAAGCAGCACATTAGTAGTGATCGAGGAACCATCACTCTCTTACATGGTGGTATAATGTGAGTACCAGTATAGAAGGTCAGGCAAAAAGAAAAAGAAAAAAAAGAAAAATCAAAACCAAAAGGATAAATTGCGACGGCTAGGACAGGTGAGGACGTCTATATCCTTATCGTTTTCTTATTTTTACATTGTGGTTGTTTTTTTGTTAACCTAACCAAATGTAACCTAAAAACGTAATTTCACTAGGCTACTGTATAGACAAATAGGATTGAAATACCGGCATAAACATTCCGTATACATTTGGAGCACGAAGTATTCTGTAGTATATCCAAGCTGTTCATGTAAAATGAAAGTCATTATTACTGTTCCACAGTTATGGTATCGTCATGTGATTCTAAGGAGACGTTCAAGTAGTACTTCATCATCTTATGGGGAGGGCGTTCGACAAATGATGACGAATGATGAAAAGGCAGGGGATCATCCAATGATGGTATCATGTTCTCTTATGAAAATTTCGTTAAAAACTATCATTTGCATCTATGGTACAAAAAACAATTCACCTTTTGTGCTTTTGTGTGTACATGTTCGTAACTCTGAGAGAAAGATAACGTTTCTGGTTGATAACCAAGTTAGGAAGCTGATAGAAAGCTGTTAGAATAAAAAAATAAGCTATTTATCGCATTTTACATTTCATTTACTTCAAATGCATCCAAAGTAAAAACTCCAAATCTGTTACTTGTAATGATTATTGTTATCTGATAGCAGTGCCATCTGTGCTATCGCTGTACATCTCACAACAAATTATGCCGCATGTCGTGTCAGCGCTGCCTTTTTCGATAAAAAAAAATGCATCTGAGTAAGTAAAAAGGGAAATGAAATCCATTAAGGTCTACAGCTCACTCCGACACAGAAATTGATTTCACATTTCTCTTTCAAAATGAAATTTCCGTAAAACGCCTATTAAAAGGCAGTGAGTTGGAAGCATCTAATACATTCGGTTCATAATTTGCGGGGCAGAATTCAGGATATTAAATGTCTATTATCGCGTGTCGAGATGCTCAGAAACTGACACCAACCGAGATTTGCGTAAAAAATGCCAAAAAATCTCCGAACTGAATTAATGATGGGAGTCTCGGCTTAATGAAAAATAAGTCTGGCATTTATGGAGTCGAGTAGCGTGGAGAGAAAAAGTGGAAAAGAATAAAAATTGATAAGAATAAACGAGGCTCGTAAAAACGGTGTGAAAAAAATAGATAAATACAGAATAATTGCAAAAGAAATCGACGTGGCACACATCCCAACGAAAAAAAAATCGGTATTATCAATTTTAAAGGAAGCTTTTTTTACGAGCATAACGAATAAATACAGGGTGTCTATAAAAGATTTCAATAAATCGTGGTGAGTTTTGCATCCAGCATAAGATCTCTACCAATGTGCAAATAATAACTGACAGATAAACTCGCCAAGTTTTTTTCAGACATCTGCAAGCTCTCGAAATGTACCCCATAGTGATTCTGCTTTCAATGGTATGGTATCAACTCTGTAAAACAGGTCTTCTCACACCCAGTGCATTGATATCGTAAATTTTTTTCTGCCGACGTATTATTAAATATATGGTGATCGAGTTTGGTGATATGAAACAAGCGATTCTTAAAGTCTTCTTTGGAATTTTCCGGCGGTTAAATGTTTCCTCCTTCCGCCGCTAGAGGGCGCTGAGTCGTAAAATGGCATCTTTCAACTCAGCGCCCTCTAGCGACGGAAAGCAGAAACATCTCGCTGATAGAAAATTCCAAAGAAAACTTCGACAGATCCTTGATGGATAGCTTCAAACTAGGTCAACATAAATCTAATAATACGGGCGCAAAAAATTCACGAAACCGCTGCTATCATTTACAGTCAGCGCCCAACGAAATAAAATTATCTCTTTAATACGATAAGAGATTCAATGATAGTTCTTGAAGGTAAGTTTTAGAGTAGACCACGGGTAATCCGGAAACAATATCTGCCGTGACCTTGAATGTCCCGTTCAAGGTCATCCATGTGTCATGATGGCCACTCGCGGAAAAACAAATTCTTGCTGGCTGTGACTCGTTCAGAAAATTTTGAAACCAACTTAATTAGACTAACAAGGCATCGCTCTACAACTTTCTAATTCACACTAGGATCCTATCTGCAGCGGTTTCTGACATTTGCAAAAAAACATGGAACGGGCACATGGATGACCTTGAACGAGACATTCAAGGTCACGGCAAATATGGTTTCCGGATAGCCTGTGGTCGACTCTAAAAGTTACCCTCAAAACAATCATTGTATATCTTAATGTATTAAAGATATAATTTTATTTCGTTGGGCACTGACTAAACAGACACCCTGTATAACCGATGGACTAATGCAAATGCGATTGATTATTGCAAAAACCTGCAAGGTACATGTATACGCTTTCCCTTCTCATACTCAAGCAAGGTTGAAATTCTCCAAAATGAAATGCGACGGAATCCGTTTCAGGAAGGTAAAGCTCTTAACTCCTAACAAGGATTGAAGGGTTTTTAAGACCAGGGCAAAGAAACGAGCAACAAGAAGCCTGACATGAATGCCACTGTCCAGAGCAATTTATTAAGGCCATTGATCACCTGGGTCGAGACATGGCGACATTTCATTTTTCTACGAAACACACTCAGGGTAGCTCGCAATGTTGAGGTGCTTATCGTGGGACAACGGGCTTCAATAAGTCACGCCTAGGCGTGATTTCAGACCCAGCTTTAAGCAAAACTAATAAGAAAAACGCATCATTTGCATTATTTAGGGTGCGTGTATCATGAGTGGTAGGTCTCGACACCAAAAGTTTACTAGCCGGTATTTTCAGACACATTTATCACTCGAGTAATCCTCAGAAGAAATATCCTATAAGTTTCTCAGCTCCTATGTATGGTAGAGGGAAAACTGACTCGCAATTTTAAAATTTATAAGGAAAGTAAGCTTTTTCACAAATGGCGCTAAAAGGCTTTGGTGGAATTACAGCGTCGGGGTAAATTGTGCACCAGACTAACATTACGTACAGTAGGTTTCAATGCAGATACTATACTGACCTTGCTGACTGCTCAGCACTATTGCAGTTTAGCTGATGTGAAGCATTTCGAACTTAAAAAATCTTAACAAAACTTAAAAAGTACTTCCATATACTCTGTAGACACTACACGAGTGCTGGAATGTTTGACGAAATGCCATTTTAATACTCATCAAAACACTAATCATTCTGAGGGTGTTGTGACGATATTGCTGTAAACGACGACAAGAAAATCCCCTTCGCAAAAAAAACCAAAGGAATTTGATATGAAAATGACTCAAATTAGGTGCGACAGAACTGCAGAAAAGAGTTAAGGAGATACATGTACGTCAAGAAAAAGCGACGTATTTACAGCGGCATACCATGTCGCCAAAATCCAGAAAATAAATTGGAGAGAAATGAGAAAATCCTTGGGATGAAAGCCAACCGGAAGAATATTTAATAAGAATGAAATAAAAGCAAATTGCGAGAAGAAGCAACGAAGCCCATCCATACTTCCACTTCCTACAGCAAAACTATTTACATCTGAGGCAAAAAAGTAAAAACAGCGCAACATGCTTTTCATTTCAAACTCCATAATGACAGCTTATGCATATATGAACACCGGAAGAACTATTCATTTCATCGTCAATGATGTTCCAGGCAAGATAATCGGACAACATCAAAATCACAAAGGATCTCCATTGCCATCCTTCTCTTGTGTCCATACGGAAATAAAGAAATCCCGCTCAATTTTCCCTTTTCTTTTGATAAAGCATTGCATTCAATTTGTCTCAAACGTTGACCATTTCCCCTTTCCAAGCTTAACTTTTGGCAACAAAAGGCATCGACTCACTCCTTGGAAGTGCATTCAAGAGTGGATAATTTCTTGCAGAAATTCTGATATTTATTCAGCTTGCTTTATATAGATTGACTTCCTACAGTTGTACAAAGATCATGTCATGGCAAAAATGCCAGCCACATACGCAAGGGTCTTTCCCTGGTAATCGAGACTATATCTAAAAAGATTACAATGCGCATTACTTCTGAAGATCTGGCTTTTACTCTTCCTAATGCAAACATTATTTCAAAGGCAGGTCTTGCCTAAAACGTTACTGATATATATATATATATAACAAAATTTGGAAAACAACATTTAAAAGTGTGATTGTTTTAACTTAATTCAAGTTGGGCGCACCTTCAGTAAGTTAACTACATGCATATTTTTGCATATTAAATATAAGTGTTCATGATAACTTAATAATAAACAGGTATCAGATCTGCATGTGCACAGCTTTTCAGGGAAATTCATGTATTCAAGTATATTACTGTATATCTGAAACCATTCTGGTAGACTATCTTTCAGACAGTCATTCAAATTCATAAAACTTGCTAAGTTCTCCATACAAACCTTGGGCAATATTCTCATCAAGCAGAGCAACATCAATTCTCCACTGAGCCTATCGAGAGTAATTAAATTTTAAGGGGCTTCGGGTTAGCGTTTCTAGTTAATTTGGCGAAAAACGTCAAATGGAAGCTTATAGGCGATATGTAAATGAGTGCCTCATGGACTAAATTATGCCTTGTACTTGCAGCGGTGGCACTTCCAGTATGCTAACAAATATCTAGAAATAACTAAAAACTTATAAATGCTTATCACCTTTTCAAACGCCAATGGCAAGAAATGTAAGACGTTCGGTTTCCAAAAGAAATCATAATACGTTAAATATGCGAATCACTCAACTTCCCTAGCTGTTCCAACTCTTCCCCAATTGATATTGCAATGTAAACCAGCCAACAGCCAGTTACTTAAGTTAGCTAGAATAAGTATTTTAATAATGTATACTTCACAATTCGTGTCAATAATTACATATACCAATTCCCACACTCAGCAAACATGTAGGTGAAAATATTTACATTTGTAGTTGTTTTTCAGATTTTTTGGGTATAAATTAGAGTTACAACTGAGCAAAAAATCTTCAAAAAATGTAGACATGATGCATTTATAATGTACATGTGAATCAGGAGTGGTTTTCGAAATTCTAACCATTATTCATGTAAGTATCATACTTTGAATGCAAACAATTCTTATTGTTTGGAGATTTGCGATGTTCAGATATTATTTATTTCAATCCCTTGAAATGCCACAAATGGTACTTTAAAATAAGATGAAATAGAAGAGTGGAGTGGCAAAACCAGTGGGTTACCATAGATACTGTATGACCTTGGCCTTGCTTCAAATAGTTTTCGAATAGTATCGAAGAGAAGCTTGGCTTTAATGAAACTGCATTGGGTTTTGATCCAATATTAACTTAATACGATACTGAAGAGTTTCCACTTCAAATGGTTTACCTAGGCATGACATTTTTTTGCTAAAAGATTAAAGTTGGGTTGAGGCACACAATCAGTCTAGCTTTTTTCGTCATCTTGATGTTTACCGCATCAACTTACATGAACAAGAATAGTGTCAAGTTATGCCTAGACTTGAAGTTGACTGCTTTTCCTGGTACATTATTCATCACTGCATTCAAACGTATTCATACTTGTAGTATTCAAATTAGGCGTGTTCCAGTTGTCTTAAAACCAATGTTTGAATCACCAAGTTGCGACACTTTCTAAACTTCTCGAATTGAATAAAAATAAACTGCTCGGTTTGATTTGCTGACATGGCAGCTCATTCAGGGAATTCTGCATCATCAAACACGTGGCTGGCCTGCACAAAAGGATCGCAGATGCAGAACAGATTTAAGAGACGTCCCTGCCAAATCACAAACAGGACAGCTAGCCAAGGAAGTGATGACCAGCACATAAAAAAACGGTCTCAACGTTGAAACGCAGTTTCATAAGAGGCAGCAGTTTTCGAAAGTTTTGTCACAAACTGAACCCTGGCCTTCCATCTTCGATCAAACAGCGCTAGGTTTTCTGCCTCCGTTTATGGATGCAACGTGTCATACATACCAAACTCACTAGCTTTCAGTTCAAATAATGATGCCTCTTATCTATATACTATTTGGAGTGCATATACACGCGCACTTTTTCTACACCATAATAGTTTATCCCCAACCCCCTGCAGTTACTGCAATATCTCATCCTTCTTGCATTCATATGCACACCACCTTTCTCCCGCATATTTTCCTCCTAGTGTTTTCGTTGTTTATATGCAAAATTGCCATAAAAAGTCAACTGTATATCTCTTCCCTTTTTCGCATTCAACGGCGACATCATTTCAAATGAATTTTCATAAGTTTTCTTTTTCGTGCCTTTTGATTGCAGAGTTTTACCTGAATTGACGTTACAAGACGTGCGCAAAGAAATTGCCTATCAACTTGGTTATGACACTCTTCCAACTGAATTCGTATTCCTGCGCAGTATCGGAAGGAATTTTGCCAAGGTAAATTTCACCATTTGCAGCCCATGTTGCTTTGCTCGGGATCACTGGTTGCACCAAACATAGTTAATTAAAAGCATGCGAATAAAATTCAACAACTCATTACCCTTTTCATTCGCTGACTTATTTCGGATAAACTTCGGAATTGTCCCTTCTTCAAATATGCTATTACTTCACTTGCGTGCAAAAAATATCGACTCACCTGCAAGAAGCGAGTGAAAATGTGTTTTTCTCATAAACGAAATGTCGGATTTAAAATCGGAAAAATGTGTTTTGTAGACAATTTATTTCTCATTATAATTCGCCTAGTGTGAAAATGATTTCTGCTGAGTTTCTCTGGAGAATAGCCTGCAACTACATTTTGGCGAATTTGGCGAATTATAAAGAGGAATAAATTGTCTACAAAACACATCTTTCCGATTTTAAATCGGACGTTTGGTTTCCGAGAAAAACTAATTTTTACTCGATTCATGCAGGTGAGTCGATTTTTTTGCACGCACAAGTGTATTTTTACTTCAACTTTACTTGTGTAGAATACAAGACTGACACCTGTCCTATCTTCCGAAATTTATCATTTTTTTGCTATTTTGGGTTTAAAAAGTAAGCTAGCCTAACAGTGTAATTCCAACGTTACCTGTCCCTATTCGCCAGGCAATCACTGCTATCCTATAAGCATTAGGAGAAATCAACGTTCAGGCAATCATTACCAGCCCACGTGCTGTTAGGAAAAGCACAATTTTTAATGCTGTCTATCCTAGAGTAGGGACTGTGCCGAAGCACGCCATTTATTTCACCGAAATAATCACGTTAGTGTTTTATTTCGAAGCCTCATTTTAATTTGCTAAGTAATTAGAAAGCGTCATGGAAGGAAATTAAACAGGAATTTATCCACTAATTTTTACTTCGATCGAGTATATGACATTCTGCTCCTGCTCAATATTTTCTAATTAAATTTTCTCGAAGATATGTTAACGGCCCCAGCACTCTATGCCCTCTGTGCTCCGGGTTGATATGTTATCTCACTAATACGACACATTTTGCAATATTGGCCTTTGGCTAATGTGTAGGAAGTACTGCACCTAACCAAAACTGATTTTCTCGACATTTTATCCTGGTTTTTACCTTTAAAACCACTCATTTCCATAGCAACTACCAGCAGATTTTACGAGTTGAAACAGCATGCATAGTTTATGACGAGGGTTCTACGTATGCAAATTTATTTTGCATTTAAATAATAAATTGGGCGCAATAAAATATTAACAAAATGTACATTGCCTCAACGTTATTTCATTAATTTCTATTTAGCTGAACGGAAAATAACGAACGAGCTTATGTAAGTTAATTTCATGCGTTCCCTCAAGTCAACTCAACGTTTCCTATTTTTCGAATAATTACACGAAATTGGATAACCCATTTTCGAGAAGTGTATCGCACAGAAAAAAAACACATTTAATATAAAGTGATATGAAAATATCAGAGCCCATCCGAGCGATTTAAGCTTATTATACATACAGTAAGGAAATGAATGTTGAGTGACATGTCCTAAAACAAGACGATACATAGTTGAAGTACGGTATTTACCATTGCGAATATGCATGGGAATTCGGATAGCCTTTACCCAAGTTTTCCAATGCCCGATAAGCCTGGCAACAATATCTAAAATGAAATTTGAGATACGTTTATTCGGAAGCTGAAATAGTATCTTGAGTGGTCATTGACCAGTGCAGCAATGCCATGTTTGGCAACAATGATAAGCGATCGTATCCCCTTTCACATTGGTCCATTTTCCGGAAGCCATCGTCGTTTGATAGCCAAGTGAGCACTTCAAAATAAAAGCAATAAGAAAGAAAAAACTGAAATAAATTGCTGGATAACTGCTCATAATTCAAGCCATCGACTGCCCCCTCGATCGCATAAGGAATTACTAAAGGTTGAACGATCAATCAATAGCGAATGCCCCAAAGCTGCAGATCAGCACAGACCACCTTCACCGCTGTCTATCACACACAAAGTAGTTATTTGATAAAAGAAAAAAGCGAACCGAATTCTGACCTAGTATTTGACCCAATAAAGATAGGAACAAGGAAATTCTTGATGAGAACCAACGACGTCAATACAAACAAGATAACAACCTATTGCTCGATCATTTTACAAAGAACCAGCCATAAACGTTGACGTCGAAATCTGACAGAGCAAGAAGTTAACGTCAACCGCTAATGCAATTAAATCATTAGGACAGGTCTAATCTAATAATGGCACCAGACTAAACGATCATTAATTGAAATCTAATGTCCCAACTTTGGAGGTGAACATGTACATGTAAGTTCGAAGAGAAATAGAGTTTTAGTCCCACGTTTAATGTGGACGCGAACGCCAATTTTTTACACTCCTGGTCAAGATAAATGAACACATTTTCGACCGGGAATAAGGGCTTAAACTCTAACCTATGCAATTAATGTCCTAGTTAAGAAATTATGTTTGAGACTTTGGACATTAGAAAAGGTAAGGTATTCTAGGTTGTGTGACGTAACGGCGTTCACGCCAGTTCTCTCTAAGTGGGCGAAGTTCGACGTGAAACTTTGAAATTTCACGTTCAGCTTTTCCCAACTTAACGTTTGAAACACTAGAAGAAGGAGTTATTTCGAATTTGATGAATTTCCTTTGAAACGCGTTTCCAAAATTAGTTCAAAACGCAAGTTTCGAAATTATAGAATGACCTATATACATATTGTCAAAACATTACATGTTTACAATAAAAGAAGTTGATATCGTAAGTTATGTGCATTTTTCACGCTCGAAAATGCGTTCGTTTATCTTAATCAGGAGTGTACAATTTGGCGTTCGCGTTAACGTTTAACGTGCAGCTGAAACTCTCTAGTGAGCAAAGTTCGACGTGACACTTGGTAATTTCACCTTCAGCTTCTCCCAACTTGTACATGTATTTACAAACTTTGATTGTAATTACACTGTTCATCACTAGATGGAGTTATTTCGAATTTGCTGGATTTTCTTTGAAACGCTTTTTCAAAAGTAGTTCAAAACGCAAGTTTTGAAATTATAAAATGACCTACATATTTATGTATTGTCCAAACATTACACATTTATATTAAAAAACGTTAATATCATATGTTATATCAGTTTTCATGCTCGAAACTATGCTCACTTATCTTGACCAGGAGCTTAACAAATTGGCGTACGCGTCCACGTTTAACGTGAAGAATTAGCTGCAGAATGAACTTTTTCAGATTCAAATTCCCAAACAAAATGTATTGCTTGGCCAAATAAAGCTATCATTATGCGAATCGCACTGCACGTATCCAAAATGCTTCAATTTGATCAAGCATGCTTTCATATAATGCTCGGCTGAGTACTTCCTTCCCCAAGTGTAAATTAGCTTAAAATCGGTAAGCAAATACACAAAGCCTTATTTGACTGAGGATAGATGAGATCTAAAAATACGTGTTTTATGTATTTATACGTTATCTTGGGCTCTTTTAAATTCAAACGCAAACGTAGTTTGTACGTTCGTCGCATCCGCTGGATCTAATTCTTTGCACTTTTACTTGAATGTCATTACAGGTTCGTGCGAAACAAGAAAAACAACTTAAAGCTAAAATATTCCTGCCTCCGTTCGTAAGTATTACTCTGATGCACTTTGGCGATATCTGCAATTAATCCGCCTATCTTTAATTACGAGGATACGTAGAAAAGTAGTCGAATTTAAAACGCACCATTTTATCACCAATAAGATTCCCGGCTCTCGCTCTCATGTACGGTTCAACAATTATAAACAATGTATTGATAACAAATGTCATCTAGCGAAACATTGGTTATGCCCTAAACCAGGGTTACCATGCAGGCCAATATGAGGTGCCCAAAGTTATTTAGTTCATCCAAAAAACAGAACAATCGATAAAATATCGTTGGCGGATAAACAGTTATTTCTTCTAATGTTCCACACATTAACAAACTAAAGGCATTATGTTAATATACAAAAGGATAACGACGGTGTGAAGCTATTCATTTCTGTGCTTCCATAATAAATTTTCAAATTGAACATCAAATAACATAGTCCACAGGTTATCATTTATCTCCAGGGACCCGCATACACCTTCTATAATATGGTTTTGTGTAAATGTTATTTACATTATACGAATCGTATATTATATGAATATTCATGAATTAACTTTGATTCGTGCAAGCAGCATACACGAACAAGTATATACAGTATGTACATGTAATGGCAACATTTTTTCATTAACTGCACGTTTAAATAATGCAGGGATTCTAAAGCCTTGTCCACACTATAGGAAACATTTACTAGAAACATGGCTTCTGGAAACACATTTCTGCAAAATGTTTCCCCAAACTTGTTTGAGAAAACATGGCTTTTTTCCTTCAATATGTTTCCTGAAACATGTTTCCTTGCTATGAAAGTGGAACCATTTTGAGGAAATTTGTTTCCATCAACCATGTTATAGGAAACGTTTTCTTGGTATGGACAAGGCCTGATGATTGGCGATAAATGAAAACAAACAACTCCATTTTAAAATCGCTGCTATGGTTAGGTCCTGTTTACTATTAAAACATCTGCATTACATGTCTTGAATTTATTTTCCTATACAATTTTCTTTCGAAGAAGTCAATCTTCAATCACAAACCACACTGAAGATTTGGTAATATTTTCACAAGAGGTCTAATGTTCGCTTTGACGACTTTATTGACTCCGTTTATGTGAACCCACGAACATCCTACGTAAAAGTAGAGCTTTTGGGGTATTAGTGGCACTGATGGCCAACTATGATTTCTTAGAGCAGGTCATCCCAAAGGGCCGTCCACTCAGTATTGAGTAATCAGCCTTAGCTGAAGCCTGCTAAGCCTTTATGTGTATAAATCTGACAACCAATTTAACTGTCTATATAACGCAATTCTCAAAGGGACTCGGGCGGTATAGAGTGCCATAAAGTTTTTGATCAAAACTCTTACAAAAATTCAGACGTTACTGAACATATACGCCTTCATCCATCTGGCCAGCACTTTGCAACAACAAGTCTAATGGACAATTCAAACAACTGATAACATTTTTTTTTGTTGAAAACCGACAAGGACTGCCTATAGGAATATCGAGCTGGTGAAGGGGAATAAAGGTTGAATTTAAGGATTTTTTGAGACTTCAATATCGGTGTTGACGTAAGCGCACAAACAAATGGGAATCAAATAGTGGAGTATCTGATGAGCCACATTTTGGAAATCCCACAAGCTATTGCGTATCAGACATAAAGCAATCTATACGATATCAACAGTAAAAACGAACGAAGAGAATGTATACATTCTTACCTTTCTTTTGGTTTTCTGTCCGGAGTTCCCTGGAGTCATTAGAAAAGTGGAGTACATGTACTTGTTAGGAAATGCTGTTTTGGAGTCCTCCTTATTGCAAACTGATTCGCTGAAAATTTATACTGCCATTACTCCAAATACAGAAATCCACGATGCTGCAAGGAGAACAAGAAAACGGTTTTAAATATACGAAAGTAATTTTGGTACTTTTCACATGAAAATCAGGATTCCAAGTTATGCAAGATTTTTACAAATAAATATATATGCATCTAGCGAACATGTAATGTATATTAATCGTTACTTAATAAACCTCAAAAGATTGCCTTTCAATATCTATAGAATCTTCAATTAAATTTAATCATAATTTGTTCTTCAAACAGGTCCTTTGACGTATATTTTCAAAAAATGTCCAGTGTACATATCCAATTAACCATTATACTGTATGTCTTTTCGAGAAATCCTTAGCACGTCTTCATCATTTGAAGGTAAACACTCATATTCGTAACGTATCCCACATTTATGTGCAGTTTTCTACATCAAAAGAATTTCTCAAAAATTTCGTCGATCAGTCCCTAATACTGTAAATAAACTCAATAGCATTACGAGTGCCACCTATACAATTAGTGCAAGAGGATACCATAACACATACATGTATAACTCATTCAAACAATGACGCCTCTACAATACAATCAAAATATTTTTTCATAATTCAAGCCTAGCCAATTTTAATACTTATTAGGCAATTTTTTAATTTAATAAAGGGCCAAGCAGAATGGATTTCGACAAGTCTAATAGTATTCTTAAAATTCTAAATGCAAAGAAATTGATAGAGGTGTTAAAACAGTTTTCGTTAAGAATGTTTTGCTGCCTATTTTTCGTACACATTTTCGTCTGTGTCCATGCATCTGGAAGAAGCAGATGTTCCAGACGACTGAATATCAATTCCCCTCCAAACGGTTCAGCCACAGGAACAAAGCAACAATACCTTATTTAATACCTGAATGAATTTCAGAGAAACGCGAGCATCACCACTTCACTCAATGCGTAATTCGTTGCGACGTCACTAAGTGTCTTTGTTGCCATAGTGACAACCGAGTGAAGATGCCAAGATCAACTCTCTGTATCTCCATTTATCCTACTTCTGGCCATTATGGCTTTCTCGCTGGCCAAAGATAACGCATTAGTTAATTTGATCCCAACCACACTGGCTCGTAGTTAGCAAATTTTTTCGGGCAATTTAACGCATAGCGTACGTTGCCTTGGTATTAATGTAATCTGATCGAAGAAGAAGAAAGAGCTTACAGCATATACGATAGGGCCAAATTGCTCAAAAAAGAGGAATTTGGAAATCTGTTACTTGAAACTTTTAATAGAAACATTATCATCGTGATGGCGTGCATCAATGACATAAACAACTTTACAAACGGGCAATTATGCAACCTAGATACTATAAGAAAATGTTTCTAACACTATTAATAAAAGGTATCCCAGATATTTCACTTTCTATGCAAGCGTAAGGCAACATGTTATGCCTATGGCTTTGTAACATTTTGCATTTCTGACTAACATCCCTTGAACATCAACATGAAACGTGTGTGTTTATAACATTTTCCTTTACTATGAGAGTACTTGGAGAGTTGCCATGGTGTCTGTCCACTCAAATATAAATTCGCAGACTGACATTGGTAGGAAATTCGACAGGTCAATTATAGGCGGAAATGTAAATGCAGTTCGATGTTTCATGATGTTTACCAATCAAAACAAACTCCAAAAAGACTCCAAACAATAAACTTCTAATCTGAAAACTTTCTATCAACGACTACATGTATAGGTCATAAAAGTGATCGTATCATACTGGCACATTGATTGGGCGACCAGTAAGATCGATGAGATTAATGAAACTTACAACATTGTCAGACCTGAAGTGATAGTGTTCTGTGATTGTTGTAATATTCTGTGCTTGTAAACACAATATGACAACATTACTGCAGTACAAAATGTCTATAGGCAAAATACAGCATATTTTGAATTTAAGCGCAGGCTTGCAAGTTCAAAAATTTTAAAAACAAGTTTGATAAAATGATTTTTTTTAAGAGCAACAAATTAGTAAGGAAATCTCAGTCAGTGTATCGAATTTACGTACTAAGTTCAATATGACCAGTCACATGAAAAGAAATACTCATTTTTCAAGAAAAACAACTACATGTATTCAGATTTGATGGTCGAGCTGCGGATAGGAAAAAAAAGTCCATAGTGAAATACACAAAAATTTTCTTTATAAATGTCAATGAAAATATATCAGTATTGGTAAATTTGTTCTAATTTTGCTTTGTGTTTACCTAATCACATGTCAGCTGCACATGGACGATACGTATGCATAAGAACGCAAACTAGCAGTCATATATGTACTTTGCCAATTGATTTTCTCCAAAACAATTCAATTACATGTATTCTCATTTGAACTGAATTTGACTGAAAGGAATTCCTACACCCTCATTTCGTGCTATCATCTGGACTGGGATTGATTGCATGATGTACTTGCAAAAAACCTCCGTTTAGTGTTTGACACACAAACATGTGATAGTTGGAGCCTAACGATTTAAAGCGAAGGCTTTAAAGCTCGAAGTTCTTTTTTGAAGATTTGAGAGGAGTGAAAAGATGGACAAAGTGGTGCTCGATTGACAAATGCCAGGTGCTGCCCCCTCGCACATGGTGACCCCTCTTGGAGCTACCACAACGAAGGAAGTTATTGGAAAGGGAAATTTAGGTAAGAGAGCAGAGAAATACGCTCCAGCACACTCAAAGAATAAACTGTCCCCCACATGTCCAGTTGGAAACCCTAGGCCAGCCGTCCAGTACTCTTCAAAAGGGATTATTTTGAAGCAATTCGAGCAGCAACAAATGCTGAGTGAGGCTGCAAATGACATTGAAGGGAGATAAAATAGGGAGAAAAAAGGAATACCGCTGAAAAAACGAGGGGGAAAAGAGCAAAAAAATATTGACTGTCAAGAAGTTAAACAGCTAAACTTCAGCAACCACCAAGTTTCTTCTTCAGTGGATAAATACGATAAACACGACAAAATGTCATCCTTATGAAGACCACCTTCTCCAACGTGCTAAGGTGACGTTAGAACCCCCTACATCATTTGTTTTATCCGTGTTCGTTTACTGCTCACACAAAAGGGAGTTACGTGGCACCAATTGTCATTACGCAGGAAAAAAATTTGGAGCCAATTTAGTTGACTGAAAACGAGTTTTGTAAAGAATAGCAAGGCCTATCCCTTACACGTTCCGCTACGATTTTACACAATCCGTTTCTGCATCCCTTCACATCTGCGAGCGCATTTATAGCCCAGTACATCAACTCTTTCTCCGCAAGATTTGAGTCTCATCCAAATTGATTTGTACATTGTTCCCTGTAAACGGATGGCGTGTATCGTGCAGGGGGCAACCGGAAAGAGTTTTCTTCTTATTGTCTTTGCAATTGGTAAACATCAGCACGACAGCAATTACTTGTCATCAATCTACTGATGGACACAGATATCCGTGCTTTGGTATACTGTCCATAAATCGCCGCTCAAAACACTTAATATGTGTATTTATAACGTTATCTGCTTGCATGACCATCGAAGTTAAAAAGTGCATATACACCTAGTCTGAAAATGACTTACAGTTACATAAGCATATATTGAAAACAGTACGTTTCAATTCGACTGCAAAATACTTTATATCAATATCCGTCTTGTCTCAATGTGCAGTCGGTGTATTTTGAATCATATTTTCCAAATCTTAGCTTCAAGTTGCATTCTAGATTGGCGTAAGATTACAAACACAACAGGCAACCCATCCATCGAATGAAGTCACGACTGCCCATTTTATTCGCCAACATGAAGAAGACTCAAATAGATTTGAAAGAAATTCCCACAGGTAGTTACACTTAAATGGGTTCCATGTTTTCCTAAACCCGTCTTAATATTCAGCCAGTTATAACAAAAATATTTTAAGCAACAAAGTGGGATGGCCACAGTCTCACCGATTTAAGAATAAAATTATAAGCTCGTTTTATGTTCTGGTTTTCTTAATCATGCATTTTGTTTCCCCATAATCGAAAGAAATGGAAAGTTAGAAACGATAATTAAAATAAGCATGTGTGCACATTTTGTACACATTGTATATTTGAACACCACAGTGTACCAGTTGAGTAGAGTTCAATAACACCTTTGTTTGCTGTCGGATTTTATCCGTTTAGCATCTTAGGTTTTTGTTTTGTGTGAATTTGGAGCAATTCCTTATTCTAACAGCTCGTAGGCTAGCAGTGATTGCCTGGCGGTTAGGAGCAGCTAAAGCGGCATTACATTGTTAAGTTAGATTAGATTACGTTATGTTCGTTGTAAACTAACTGAACTCAAATATACAAAATGAGTAGTTTAAATTCAGCTGCATTTTTTTGGAGCTAGCACTTTACCATAGTTTTCCACAAAAATATTTGTTGTACCCTAACTGCAACTGATTTACAGTACATTTTAAAATTATTTTCAATGGATGAATGTTATACACTCGAAATGCGTGTCCAATGTTCTGGAAAAGTAGATTGCAAGTCCCATGTGAATTTGACGTCATCGTCCCAAATTATCATCAATTGTTCCAATCTTCGTCCTCCCCTAATTAAGTGACCCAAGTGGCTGCAATTACCAAAATGCTCGCAACCCGGTGTAGATTAACCTTAATTTCATTCCAGTTGAGTGAAACCGTTGGTTAATTCAAAAAAGGCCGATCGGAAAACAAATATTTTCATTTGCTTTGAAAGTATAATGGGCCTGTTATCCTGACGTGCAGAGACATCGGGGTTTAATTCCCAGCTTCCACATTGGCTTCTAGATATATCCTGTGGCATTCCCAGAGTTCCTGTTTTGCATACAGACAGGCTATAACTCCCCCGTCTAAAATAGTTCTGATGCAATTGCTAAAGAGGGGGTCTTGGGCTAGGCAGAAAACGAGCTCCATATTAAGTCGCAATAGCGTGGAAAAGCCACGAGAGCTAGGCAAATGCTGTCAACCTCTAATATCTTTTAAGTCCTTAGAAACTGGCATGAAATCCTCTATCGCCAATCACCTAGCATTTGCACATATCCGGACGTCTAATGTATTCTCCTCACGATCCGTGTTGCCAACTCGCTCTCTCCGTGATTAATATACACCGCATAACCACCGTAAGTCATCTTCTAATTAAACGATTCCATTAATGAAATGGAAAAGACATTAGGCAAGTAACCCTGGGTCAAACTTCAACGTTTGATATGAAAAGAAACGTGACTTCAATTGCGTTTCAAGGAGGAGATGCAGCCAGTGGAAGACGAGCAATTTGAATAGGCGGACCTGGAGATATTTTATCGAAATGACATTCATTTACGACATTTTCCGCCCTCCACTCCCTCCTATCTCCCTACAGACTTTTCCTATCAAATTCTTTTCAAACGGAATAATATGGAAAGTGGAACCTCCAGAGCTGGGCAGGAGTCAAGACGCTGTTGAATGGCAACAGAGATAAAGTAGAGCCCAAACTACGGAACATCCTTGAGCGACAAGAAGTTCATATCACTGTTGCATATTCAACCATTTTTGTGGTAAGATATTATATCTTACTACCACAATGGTTGAAAATATCTGAACTACTGATATTTGCTTACGTATTAGTCGGAAATATGTTTGGATTTTCATGGTATGGGTCCTTTACCGATGGCACCCATAATAAATAAAGTGAAAAATGAGAAGAATTTGAAACACTGGACCTAGCAAACTAACCCCGATACGTTTCGTCCAGTAGACATTGCTTGATTAACCACATGTACATGTGCATTGGTACAAAGTTAATACAACGTTGTAACTTGGGCAACGCCTGAGAAATGAACAATGAGCACAAAATGAGCACGTAAATATAATCATTGCACTTCGTTACTTAGTATATATCTTCTTCAGATGCATAATTGTATTATCCTGAACAGCAGACCATTTACATTTACACAATGGGCAATCAGGCATAAAGTCATTGGCCGTACAATTAGATAAAAGCATTTAATGAATACACGAATTCGTTAGAGATAATGACAAGCACATCAGCCTTGATTATTTTCTGTTATAGAATAAATGAGTAATTGTCGCCTTTGCTGTCTGTTCTTTAGCTTCTTAAATGTAGCAACTAATTGATTTAATTATATACAGTGTGAATGAATTTTTTTGTCGAAATTATTTTTACAACTATGTTTTTGGATGTTCTGTGTAATGGACATCAACCAGGATTCCCCCAGAAATGAAATTTTCGACTTCCCTGGCGGTTCTAGTTCGTGATTTGGTCCAATTAAGATGATCCCAGGCTTAGAGTGTAGACATAAGTGTACTTGTACGGCTAATGCATCATAAATGCTGCATACAGAAGTTGACAGGGGTTCACCAGACACTCAAGTTGTTATTTGTGAAAAAAACGTCGAGAGGTGAGACACTTAGTCAGCCATATGTCAGTGGGAAATTTCGATTTTAACTCATTTGTTTAAGAAATCAGTAATGAAATTGTCAATTAAAAAACTTAACTAAGTTTGCTGCTGTTTCCATTACTCATCCTATCTGCATACATGTAATTAGACAAAATATGCCATTCCTTATGCCATTTTCAGTGGTCAGGATAGTCAGTGAAATTTGTTTTAGATACTGGAAAATCAGGGAAAGCGTCAGGGAAGTCGAAAATTTCATTTCTGGGGGAATCCTGGTTGCATGTCCATTACACATTACATCCGAACTACATGTAGGACAACAAATGAAACAGAAGGTCCAAAAATAGAATTAAAAATAACTTCGACAGAAAACAGTACATTTACACTGTATGTAGTTAAATCAATCAGTTGCTAAATTTAAGAAGTTAAAGCACGGACAACAAAGGCGACAGTTACTCATTTACTCAATAATTGAAAATAATCAAGACTGATGTGCTCGTCATTGCCTCTAACGAATTCGTGTATTCATTAAACGCTTTTATCTAATTTTATGGCCAATGACTTTATGCCTGATTGCCTACATGTACATGTAAATGGTCTGCTGTTTAGGATAATACAATTATGCATCTGAAGATGTGCTAACTAATGAAGTGAATTGATTATATTTACGTGTTCGCAATTAGTAGTGCTGACAGTCGAAGAGATTTCAAGGCATGGAAGTAGATTTTGATTCAATCAGTTTTATAACAACAAATGTCACTCAGGAGCCTCTCTCAAAGAATGCAAGCATTTCCAAAGTAAAAATAAATCCGTCCTCTAATTCTTTTTTTTACATTGCATTAGCATTTTGGCGGCTTGACTTTCTCGTCGCTTTTTTTCATTCGCTGAAAGATAATTAATGGGTAAGACGTGCTTCAAAAATGTGAGAACTTTTGCAGTAAAACAATTGCACGACTTAGGTAGAAAAATGCAGACACACCAGCCCCCCGCTATTTCTTCCTCTCCAGTGATTTATAAATTTCGTAAACAACGGAATTGAATTGAAGAGAATGTTAAATAACTCCAAAGTAGTTGCATCCCTAATGAATAAAATAAATTAAAGAAACGTGAATTGATTATAATTTTCTCCTACTGCCATATCGTTCATTTGGGAATTCCAGAGAAATTATTATGCTTTGTTCCAATATTGCATGCTCAGTTTACGAGTGAGTATCGGGAAGTAGCAAAAAAAAATGACAAATTGCTTCGCAACAATTGCGAGCGGAATATGAATTAGCTGAAACTGGGAAATGGTCTTAAATGATAAAGGCATTTCCACCGAGATATGAACGAGTTATGGCAGAGTCTGCAAAAGACATTAGGTGAAAGCTAAGAATTGAAGGTTTTTCGAGTGCAAGTTAAAAGTTAAGAAAATTACAAGTTCTCCAGACTGCTTTCATTAATTTATACATGTATTTGGCTGGGTCTTAATGAGTTTATTTGAAAATATTAGACTACAAATGCAGATATTTACTGGCAAGTCCTAACTAAGCTATTGGCAGAATAAATGTACACACGTTAACAGGCCTTAGATGCATAATGGATAAAACTGCATTCATGACATCCCCTATAGGTACAGAGTACATCCCCACAAATATCCTTTTAAATTATTTTACACGCTAAGACCCCAAGTTCATTTTATCTGCTGCAAAAAGAAATCTCTAGGCTGAGGCAGAAAATGAAACCGAGCAAACTTTGATTTTTTTTTCACTTTTTGAGGAGCTTTATTTTGCAAAATGCTCTTGATGAGAGTATTTGGCTGTTCATGCATCCCCCATATACCGACAATCGGATTATGTGAAGGCAGTTTTCAGGGCAACGGTGTACGGTCTTATGTTGAACATGAGGTTTAAGGAGAAGAGGCTTGAAAATCGCACGCAAACCCAACCTTCATTATCTGATTGTGTCTTGCCTGCAACCACAAAATCAGCTCTGGAGTAGTTGCATCTGACAAAACCGGATCAATATAAGCAGAAGCCAAATTGCAATTAGTCGGCAAGTGAAAAACCAAAAGAGTGAGAACACGTCGTTGCAAATATTGCTAGTGCATGCAGACGCCAGGCATCAAATTTATATGCAAGGACGTATTAAATGAGTCGTTTACCATCCCACAAAATTGCAACGTTAGATATGTCGCTAAATGGCGATATCATCGTATGGATAACAAAATGACCTCAAACCGAAACAAAATGCTGTTATTGATTGGATTGACATAGCCCTATGAGTACTTTGCCAACATGAATTTACAGCGATATGTCGAAGATACTGAAGTTATCAATAATATCGGAAGAATCTGAGATGAAAATATTTCTCGTAATTTGGGAACATTTAATAATAAAGAAAGGAGAGCAAATAAACGCACGATGTTCTTATTTCCAGTCAGAAACCGAATGATTTTCATGCCCACCTGTATTCATTAAAAATTTAAATTGGGCTCATGCATTAATGCGTTCAATACGAATGATCGATAGCCAGGTGATGCAAAGGAGTTTCACTGCTCATATTCTTAGAAAAGCTACCAATTCTTGAAAAATATGGTAAGGTGGTTACCATATGCATATATACGTAAATTTTGCTAAATTAAATAAATCACAATGAATTGTGTCAAATATTGAAGAAACTATTAAAGGAGTAGGTAATAGAACTAGCAGTTTAAAAACTCAACATAAACATTGCCTAGAAAATATTTTAAAAAACTATGAAAACATTTGCGGTTTTAAATTAAATGTAAGAGAAAAAATTTGCTTGCAAACCTTTTGCTTGCGAAAATATCAATAGAAATAATGAAAAAGTGACGATGCGCATCGAATGGTACATATTATGGAGTATGTTTCTGACCTTTATACACATTTAATAAACGGTAAAATGACATAAGCAGATAAGCGATTTTAAACATATAGCCAAGTCAAACAATAATGAAATACCATAATAACCGAGTACATTATCAAATACTGTATAAGCTTTTACAGGTTTGCAAGCAAATTACGATTTAAATTGAGCTTCTTTGAATTCGTTGTTAAATATGTTTAACAAACAGCTAGCCCCAATTTATTAAACGTGTGACATATTTCGCATACATGTACAAGTATTACGTTCATGTCAATTGAAATAATAAGTTATACCTAACAGCAATTCTTCATTCAAACAAAAATATATCAGCATAGGTGTGATAATTTTGCACTGTACTTGAGATTAAAACTATCATTGAAGCTTACTCAACTATTTTGCCTTAATATTTCGATTCGAATGGAATGTAATGAAATAAAATTAATTCTATACGGTATTTCATTCATATCAAATTCTTATTCATCACTCATGGAAAAATAATGCAATGATAAACCAGGTTGTAACTACAATTGCCATAATGTAATAAAATCTAGAGTATTAATGCGAGTTTACTTCTTCTGGCTCATTGATTTTATGCGAGCTGTATGTCTTAGATAGTAAGTTGTTCATGAACTTGTAATATATATTGGGATAGACCCACATCCCAAAGACCATTTATTGTCTTTAGAATTTATCTATTCCTTGAAACCAACTCCCTTCTTTTTTCTGATTTTGGTCTCATGGCTACAAATTAGGTCCATAAATTGTACCATCAGGAGGCGCCCATATACCAAGGCAAGCAAAATGAAGCAACATTTCACACAGAAAATGGCTTTTCAGGCTCTCGAAGTACAAATGCCCGCAATAAGCTGAGAAATGGGGGAAGACCGAGCAAAATAGATTTTGAGAAAACGTTAACTTTGAAATTCAGGCAAACTTGCCACGCGTCATTTCTGACACCATTCAATGGCTGTTGAAGGTTTCTTCTGAGGACATGGGGCAGTACAACATTAAGGAAGACACAATATATAGCAAAGCTAGCATGAAAAGGAAGATGAAAATAAATGAGATTGTGTTTCAAGAAAGGTTATAAAATTTTGCTCTTTTTGCTTTACTATCATAATTTATACACAGGAATACTTCGTTCAAAAAACGTACCAACTTAAGGGAAACAACAAAAAATACGAACAAGATAGTAATAAAACCCTTTTTGCATTCAGGAAAGGCTGATAAAAGTAAACCCAAAAGATTCGAACGAGTCAACATCGCAATACTGCCAATGCCTGCTGTGCATTTAAGAAAAAAGATTACTTACGATTTCATATAATGATACCTTCGTCCCAACATGATTAAAACAGGAAATTTGAATTTTGCATTGCATGGAGTAAAATGCATGACACTGCAAAATCCAAGGGGCTTTCAGAAAGCCCCAGGTTTTGCATCAAGAATTTCAATTATGGAGCTTTCAAATGAAAATGCTTCCAAGAAGTTACAATGTAATAAGTTGACAGTGTTTCCTGAATGATAATTCAGAAAGTCTCTAACTTTACGAAAACCAAAAATAATAAGCGAGGTCCTCTCTATATACAGATATGAGCACATAAAGTTACATTATTTGGGTAAAACGACCGCACCGTCTGAGCAAGATAAACCACTCGGTTTCTATCTTAGAAATGTCCCAAAAAGCATTTAAAACGACGTGATTTACAATAGCACCAGTCTAGAAGGAAAATCCTTTGGAATCTTCTTGGAAACAAAAACCGCACCATTTTCACTAGAATGAAATGGGCAGATAGAGAGAACTCCAAATTTCTTACCAGAAGCTACAATAAGATAACATTACGAATCTAGGCTTCGAGATCCATTAGAGAAAGTAAAATGGGAGCAGAAATGCAGCCATTAATGACAATGACAATGTTTTACAATGGCTTTTCATGAAAAGGAAGCAGGATCCTTCGGCAACAGATTTACATGAGTTCAGAATAAAAAGATCTACTTTGGTTGGCAACCATTGCAAGGTATTCGACCAACTGTATAGTGGATGTCGTCTGAGAAAATGTGGATCTGACTTCTATTAGACATCTTGTAAAACCAGTGACAATTTAAAACTACCGCAAATCAATGGAATTATATGCATGTATAGTGGACTCGGCTTAATGTAATCACATTGTGCCTAGACTATTTTGATAACAATACCCGAATTATTCAAATAGCCGAATGACAAAAAAATGGCGTTTGTTATTTAATTTGAATTCTTATGTAAATATACATCACATCCTTTAAATTTACAAAGCTAATTACAGCTAAAAAATCACATGTATATTGGTTTGCTTACAATTTTTCTTTGTGATTAAGTCTGTCATCTTAGCACTTTTTGGTAGTTTCTCAACTAAGAACTGCCAAAGATGCACGTTTCATATTCGTCAACATCAATTCAATTCAATTCAATTCAGTACCTTACTATCAGTAACTGAATACCGTGTGGTAGGGGGGTGTAATCCATCAACCCAATTTAATCGGCAATTACCGCCGCAT
>JAQGAF010000406.1:0-53461 GCA_034687865.1 Kryphioiulus occultus | reverse complement strand
CAGGTTCTGCGAAACCCATTTCGCACAAAATTGCGGCCGTCTGAGTACCCCTATTATGGATAAACTGCCAAATATGCGCGTAATTATAACAATATTTTATTTTAACTCTACTTGTATAATAAACAAGAATCTGGCCAAGTTATCGGAATTTATTTCTGTCATTTCTGCTGGATTTTTGGATTTATTTTGCTTTCTTGAGTTATCACAACAACATTAAACAATTTTTTTTGAAACTTCGAATTATTAATTTTTTCCTAAATAGTAAACATATTGTCCTCAATAGAAACGTTTCTTTGACTTTCCCACACCTTTTCAAAATCTCGGTTTCAAACACCGTGAGATAATCAACAGAGTCTCAAAAAAAACTTGTAAACATTTGACTTTCTACACGTAATACCGATTGTGTAGTTTCAAAACCGCTAGGTAAGATACAATTCGGATAATCATCTGAGGGTTAACCTAACCTAATCTAAACTAAATTAGCCAAAAAATGCAATTTCTTTATTTAGCTGCCCAACCGCCAGGCAATCACTGCCAGCCTATGAGCAGTTAGGAGAAGCCCACTGTTTTGTATAGTATATACAGTAGCAGGGAATACACCGTAGCAGAGCCGAACTGTCCAATGATTTTCGTTGCCTATTTTCATCATTAAAACTGATATTACCTTGGTGCGAACCATGGCAGTCCTTTGGTCTCGTATATGTTCCAACGTTGCGGCAATGTCAATCTCCTTCGCACCTGGAAAATCAAGCAGACAGAATTTAAAAAAACCTGCTCAACGGTCAAGAAGCTAAAAATCTGAGAAGCACTGACCCTTTGCCATACGATTTAAAACCATGTCGATCAAGCAATATGTGCCCGTGCGTCCGATTCCATCACTAGAATAAGGATTTAATAAAAAACCATTACACGAAAGAAGTGAAAGACATTGACTTGCCGTGACTTCTCATAAATATTGTTAGGAGCACAAAATCCATTTCCAACATACCTGCAATGCACGACAATGGGGCAAGAACGGCCTCGGTAAGATTTGTTCACTTTTCTACAAAAACGAAAATTCAAAAACACGTCCATTACTTTTCGATTTTTCTTAAAAAACCGTTATTTTAATCTAGCATGTCAGTCAACCACTGGCGGGTCCGGGTAATGGTTGATTGAAAATCGCATTCCTTAATTTTGAATTAGCTTAAATTAATGGAATAATAATAAATTACAGTAGAACCTGCAAAGTTGACCACCTCGTTATGTTGATCAAATTTTAATTGACCGGACAGTCACCACATTAACTTAATGGAAGATGACCTCTACATGTTGCCCACCTGCACCTCTGTATGTTGTATGTGGACCACTCGGACTATGACACACAATAGTAATTTACTCTCTTATGTTGCCCAGCATGGTCTCAACATGCAAAGTCATGGATGATTAAATTTATTGGCTGTTTGCAAAACTTATACTGCAAGCCCCTGAACAGTAACTGTCGCTATAGAGGCAGAAGAGTTCATTTTGGACTTACATTACTACGTTTCTGCGTTAAAATTCCAGTACTATTGTACAGAACGTGTAATTGCTGGATAAATTTGCAGCATTAGCAATACTTATACTGTATTCTAAACATTTTAATAAGATTGTTCATGAATGACTCAAGAATAATGAAGCCTGTGACAGTACAAGCCTCGTACCATATGTTGACCAGTTTGCGACGGTCCTTCGGGTGGTCAACTTACAGAGGTTCTACTGTTAATTCGATTAAGAGCTTAATTTTCCACACTGATCAGTGGCACCAAAGTCCGTTTAATACCATTACCGAATTCACCAGGATGAACAGATGAGAAAAATAAGTGCAAAATCCAAATTCATCGAAATACAAAACGGACGAGGCGTTGCCATAAATTCTGTCCGCCATTCTTCAGTATTAATAGTCCGGGCCGTGACTAGGTGGCGCTATCTATTGCCGTGCAACTGCCCACGTTAATGGAAATGTGCGTGATTAGCAGACACTGTTAGCAGGGTTAATTAGTCTGGAAATGAAGGCGGTGAGTAAGCAAGGGCTGCAGGTTGACTAGCAGTGGTTGCCCCAAAGGGTGGTTTGGCTTATTTTGGTTACAGTAGATGGAGTGAGGAGGATCCCTGACTCTCCCATCACTTTTGTGACTATGCAATTTGTAAAGACCACAATTGCAAAAATCACAAAAATGATGAAAGCGGCAGGGCAGTGTTAGTAGCTAGAGCAGAAGGTAGCTAGTTAGTGGACAGTGGTCAAGTTTTTCCAGTGTGAACAAGGCAGAGAGTAATGAAGGCGGTGAAGCGGATACGCACACACAAGAGGTTACATTGGCAATAAATTAGCAAATATCGGCTAAAAGCAACCCACGCATTATACAAGTCAATTCAACTCAGTGCCCTACAATCAGAAACCCGAAGACACGAAGGTGTAGAAGGTGTTTAAACCTGATATAATAGCTTGTCACCAATTTTTTAAAAACCCGTAATAAATTTTATAAATTCATAAAATCCCTCCTTCTTAAAACCACACATTACTTAAATAAAGGTAACACGTTTACATGCAGACGTTAAGTTACGTTAATCTAAGCAAGGCATGTGTGTAAACCTATTTAACTATAGGTAAAACATACATACATGTGTGACTTATTTAGATTAAGGTACCTTAAAGTCTGCATGTAACCGTAGTAACTTTATATACTGTATAAATGAACTGAAATATTTCTTTAAAAAAGAATGCAAAGAAACACCATGTCCTGTAATTTAAACCTATTGGGTTTTTGAATCTTGAATGATTTTAATAACATATCTGAGCGATTTTTTGTAGCTGGAAACGTGTTTGGTTGAAACCAAAGTTATTAGGTCACAAAGACATGATTTGAAAGTATTTTCCAACATACATTTTCCATTAAAATTATGTTTTAATTAAGCTGATAGTCAAAACAGCTGGAAGGGTAGAAGTTTTCAGTTTTCTCTAACCTTGCCTATAGAATATATTACAATATATTGTCCGCTTTAAAAATTATTTCTGAATGAACTGGAAGTATTTTTACCTGCGGAAATCCAGAAGGGCTTTAGTTGAATTTGGCACGCCATTATCGGGCCAAGAAAGGAAATGGAATTGAGTTACAGTACGGGTCTCTCCAGTTTTCAGATTTTTCAGGTAGAAACTTCGAACCAGATAGTCTTCGCACCAAATATGTTCGGAAACCAAATGAACCTGGAATCAACAAAAGAAATTAACATTATCAGAAATGTGGCCACATATATTTCAAGCACGTTACGGTAACTTCTGGATATGAACCATATGAAGAATGCTGAATGCAAACACATACTTCGTAAATATGGTAGAGTTCGCTGCCTTCTTCGGGCCAATACCGATGGCACATGGCCACGCCATTTTCAACCAGACGGGTTAGCATCACTATCACCACGCTGCCCTGTTCCCAAATCATCTACAAAAATAACACCAAAAAAATGAGACGAAGGAAGAAAAACGTACAGAGTAAACATTATCCCGCTATTTCATTTCCAGAAAGAACTGACCGCCCCCGGCTATCCGAAGAACAGACGTTGCCATGGCAGTCATGGTAAGACTATGCCCAAAAGCTGACACAACCAAGCACTTTTATGCAATTTTATGACGAGCGACACAACCTGACAACGTCACGACTGAATTTCATATTAGAAAAGTGTCGAGCTCGGGGACTATGATGCCCTAGCACCACGCAAAAAACAGCCAAATATCGAGAGAATTTAAACAAAATATTTACTGAAATAAATCAAAGTAGGATCCGACTTACAACAGCAAGCACGTTTCTAGTTTTGTTCTTTCAGAGTTCATACCAAAATTTGCAACTCAATTTCCCTGACTTTCCCTGATTTTTCCTGACCAAATCTGATCAATTCCCTAAAAAAATCACATATCACATGTAAGAAAAATTAACTTTATTTTCCACACTTTACCAATTCAAGTACAAGTGTCTAATATTTTTAATTTTTTCACATGCATATACTGTATTCTGATTTGTTTCACAATTTTCATTTCATATATTTGAAAAAATATTCGCATTTTCATTCGCCACGACCCCGCGTATATTTTAGAATTGAGAACGCCGTAGGCGAAATTTGTAAAAAAATGTAGTACTAATGCAATTTTGAAACGCTACCTGCTATATTTGTCTTTGTCAGGGCAATTTGGAGTAAAATATAGGAACACTTGTCAAACTGTTTCCTTGACCAACCCAAGAAATTGCCCCTCAGTTTAAACGTTTCTACGATGGACTTTAAAAAGGGAACGCCGTCGGCGAAAGTTTTGAAAACTCTACTGAAAATAACGAATCGTAAGTGTAATTTATAGGGTGTTTTTCACAAAAATGAATGGAAAATTAAAAATTTCCAGTCACAAAATTAAAATTCAAAATTTTTTTGAAAGTTTTCCCTGACCGCCACGTGACTTTCCCTGACTTTTTGGGCAAAATGTTCACATTACCCTGACCACATTTAATTCCCTGGCTTTCCTTGACGGTATGAACCCTGTCTTTGCAAAAGGAAAACCACCAGATAATAATTGGTGGAGAGTGTAACAACTGCCCCTGAATCTGGCAAACACCGCAAGCTGTGATGCTTGCCTGGGAAGCATGTAGGTCTATTTTGCCCTTAAAAAAGACTTTCATAAGACTTCAGATGGCCCGCCAAGAGGACCTTCATATCCTAGTGTTACTTGCAGGATGATCCCACTTAAACGGTCATAAGCTACAAAGGACTTATAACAGTAATTGAGTGAATGGTGAATTTGCCATTAGCGCTCGATGCGACCGCATGCAGTTTATGGAGCAACGAAGACGAAAATTGGCTCGGTTATTGCCGTTATTATGAAATGTCGTATTAATGCGAAATAATCACGAATTGGACGTTTCAGGAGGCGATCGTATTGTGCAGTGACACAATGGGTGAGCGACGTTTGGAGAATGAAGGCCCCCTATTGAGCAAACAGAGTACAATAGAGGAGAGAAAAAAGAAATTGTCTTCGATATAACACTTCCAGACCATTCGTGGCACCCCCCTTTTGTAGCTAAATTAAACTATTTTCAACAGCATTGCGCAATAATTGTAATTACTGTAAGAAACGAAAAACCCATTAAAACAATGTGCATAACCTTTGTGGGCATCCTGTACTAACGAAAATTAAATTGGGGAAACGGCGCATAATGCTCTTACAGAGTTCCCCAGACATGAAAATTTTAAAATTCCCTGACTTCTTCAGGTTTTAAAACAAATTTCCCTGACAACTGAAAATGCGAAATATGACTCGTGACAACGTAAGGAATGGGATGCAATGCAAAGCCAAGGAAGCTATGCTTTGAATTAATTTCTTATTCAACACCTACTACGATAAAAAAAAACATTTACATAAAGACACAGCAAATTATTAATCGCTTTTCAAACTGGCAATTTCATAATTAATTTCATCCTCGGAATCGCTACTTATTTCTTGACTTTGGCGTTAACCAATAACTAGTTATCTAAAATGCATTACTGATTTGCTGAATTTCCCTGACTTTTTCAAAGCAATTCGACTTTAGCTGACATTTCCAGGCTTTAAAACAAGTTTCCCGGACCACCTTGACCACTGAAAACGCGAAACACGCCATATGGCAAAGTAAGGAAATGATATATTCATTTCTTATTAATTATTCTATCTTCAGTACTCATTTCAAACAGTCGATAAAACGGAGATTTTCATTGACAATTTCACTAGTAATTTCTTCTGCTGAATTGCTTGACATCTCTTGATTTTTGTGTTACGTAAAATGTGTTACTGATATGTTGAATTTCCCTGCCTTTTTTGAAAGTAAATGCATTTTCCCTGACTTTTTTTTGAAAGTAAATCCATTTCCCCCGATTTTTTCCAGGCCTCTTTCATTTCCCTGACTTTTTCAAGGTCTCTTCAATTTCCCTGTCAATTCCAGGTTTCCCAGGCCTGGGTCAGATCCTGTCTAATACCTTATTGTATCCCATCATCAATATTATCTTCACCAATAATTTCCCTTCAAATGCGTAACGTGTAAGTGGACTGTACCGACCTGCCAAAAGTCTGCTGAGGTGTGCGGCAGCGGCCCCTGGGTGGCGATGTAAGCTGGATTTCGTGGATCGTGATCGGTCTGAAATTTAAATAAATCGATCCTCTTCCGGTCAGTTGTTGGCATCAGTTTGTGAGCAGACAACGTGCAAATCCACGTTGTGCGTTCAAAAACTGACGCCAGTATTTGAACAAGAAAGGTTCGTGTTTGCTTCCATGCAACGAGAAATGCAGCTTACGATAGAGCTGGCATTGATATAATCGGCTCCAGCGATGTTGGTCAGGTCGTTGAGGACCACCCTGGAATGGTCGTAAGGGAGGATGTCCTCGTAGCGATTTTTCTTGATGTTATTGGCTTGAACAGCAGCATCGACAATGGAAGGATCAGCTTCGTAGGCGCATAGGGCAACCCATTCCTGATCCAATCTGTCCTTGTTGGTCAAGTGATCCTCCATGTAAGACTGAACGAAAGACAGAAATCTCAAAATGAAAAAATGAGGGCAATGTTGGCATTCATTTTGGTCAAATGAGGAAAAAAACACGTACCAGCACCATGTGTCCAGTGGAGATGTCCATGTTTGAGATAACTGGTTCTTCATTCCTACAAATAGGGAAATCAGAAATTAGTCAAACAACGGTTGGTTGCATTATTTATACAAGAAACAACTTCAATATGAATAGTAATTAGAGTTGCTACATTGGATGCCCATATGCTTCATCAGCTTTAAGTATGAAATATTTGGATAAACTTTAGCATAGTCCATGCTACAAATCTGCGCATTTGTAAATTAGTTAGTTATAAAGGGTGATCATCGAGTCCTTCCATTGCTCCAAAATGTGTTTAAAAAACTGTAAGAGGTACAAGAAACACATTTGGAATTTTTGGAAAGGAAGTCCTACCCTAATTTCAAAATAATTATTTAAAAAACTGTTAGAGTTACAAGGAACAAATTTTGTAGGAAGGTCGAACACAGTTTTTATTTCATGTAGTTGGCATACAGAAGTGCCAGCAGGTGGCGCTGTAATCGTTAGAAATGAAAATGGCATCAACTGCACGTAGGACAACCCTCAAGACGGTGAGAAATGATGGCCACTGGCATCAATTGACCAAATCGCCAATCAGTGTAAAGCGAAATTTCTGAATATGACGGTGAACAAGCTTGGATGATTTTCTAGTATGGAAATCTCTTTTGAATCCAATTTTCTTTCGAAATTTTTACACGAATTTTTAATATGATACACTGTACAATGCAGGCACTACCTGTGATGAGTTTTCTACCTTCCGCCAAAATTTGGTTCTTGTAATTCACAGTTCCTTCAAAAATAATTATTGGAACGAGGGAGCAGGCACTATGCTAAATTTCGCCCAATATTTTGCCATTAGGAACGTAGTGACTATTAATGGACACAGGATGGTGCATAGCCACATCTAGTACGTAATAAATGCCATTCATTGGTTTACATCATTTCCGGATGTGACATACAAGTCTCATGTTAATATGCATCAACACCTTCTCGATTGTGATTGGCGTCAAGTAGAAAGCACAGCAGCCAAGAATGTCGATGACAAGTTAAATGACACTGGGAATTTTAAGCAGTTCACGCAAGAACACCATCTGATGAAGTTTCTCAATATGCAAAACGCTGTCATGAAGCAGTAGGCTGAGAATTGAATAAGCCCTTTGAAAAAATCTGAAGCCGATATGAGGCATCAGAACAGCTCCAAAGTGACAAAGAATGCGGTGCTCGACTGTCAATAATGCTGTTTGTAATAAACGAGGACGCTGAGCAACAACGGCAACCCCATCACTCTAGCAATAATTGAACCATCAGCTTTTTTTTGTCAATCCTATTTCGGAGGCACTCTCCATCATCCCCAGCATTATTTCAACGTCAAATGCAACGCGTATGACAAGGAGGCCTCAATGCCACTTCCTTCAATTGATTATTACCGTGAGAAAAAAAACGAGGAAATTTAATTGAAAAAAATCATTTCAATTCATTTTCCTTTCTCTCCGATGTAATTTGCATTTTTCCATATGGCGAAAAAAATGAAAAAACCTGAAGTGCAAATTAAAAGCGTGTCAGCGCCACGCTGTGTACTCATTGCTTAGCTACCCCAATTTGCACTTGGCAAGAAATCGCATCCCCTTGGAGTTTCAGCGAATTTCGTGATAATTGACTTTCTATTAGCAATACACAAGGTGGTTGCAAAGACTATATCTAGAATGAGGAGTGTAGTTGCAAAAGCTGGTATGTGAAAAAAATCAATGGTTGGGTTAAGATCGCTAATAACATAAAAACAACTTTATTTTGATTTAACTCTTTTTGTGCCTTAAATGCACACTTTTATGTAGATTTTGTTTGCGCAACATGAGACAAGAACACATTTTTTTTTCAGAACGTGAGCTGTACTTATGTGCGTCGTGAACCACAGATAAGCATTAAACGTTAATCCATACTCGATCGGTGGGTTCTTGTTTTTCAACTTTTGTCGTTCAAGTCAGAATCTGTTGAAAGGGAAATCTCTTGATTATAGTTTAACTCACATTTTCACAGGCTGTATCGTTTAAAGCAGGTAAAATTTATTTTAAACTGAATTTTCATTCAAATTTCCCTGACTTTTCCAGATTTTCCTGATATTTGCTTAAACATTTCCAGACAACTTAAGAAATTTATCACACATTTTTACGCATTTAATAAGTTTTTACGGACTTACACATTTTTACAACAGACTTGGCCAAGTCACAAGTTGAGCCTGCCACTTTTTAAATCAATTCATAGCAATTTAAATCCATGAATTTTTCAACTTTTCAACTTCAGCTTTTACTGTTTCGAAAACAAATTTCCAGACATGTGAATTTCCCTGACCTTTATCTAGATTTTCCAGGTCATATCACTTTCCCTGACTTTTCTCGAGCTTTACCAGGTTATATCCATTTCCCTGACTTTTTAGACTGTCAGTCATCCTGTTTAACAACGAAATGCTCCCCCACAATGAGGTCGTTTAGTTGTCGATTAAAACTACATTTTCTCGTCGATTACATTAATCGAAATTTACTAAAAACCTTCACATTTGACAATTTGTTCAGAGCCACGCATCACTTTAGGCAAAACATCATTAAATAATTTTTTCGACTACATGTATTCATCAATATTAATCCATTAAATTCCACATAAATGAAGCGGGTTTGGAGCATTTAGGATTAAAAGGCGACATTACGTAAGCCGCATTAGGCTTACATAAAGGTCCTACGGCATTACAAGGAAACCGAATAATAGAGCCTTCAAATAATTTAATGAAGGAAGACAATGACGAAGGACTAGGAACAAAAGATTTATCTTAATGGAAGAAATGTTTTTCGACCATGCACTTTCTTTCGCCGAAACATCGAAACCCATCTCATCGAAAATTTATTCAGCCCTAACTTATCTTCATTGTCTGGCCCTTAATAAATCTACGGTATCCCAATTCTATGGTAGCTGCAAATAAAGGCAAGAATGAATTGCCTCCATCCATTGACTAGGAAATGAATCGGGAAATTACCGCCTTAGGGCACGATGAAAATTTATTTAAATTCTTTGATTTTATCCTAGCCTGAACTAACCTAAAATGTCTTTACATGTACATCTTCACGTGTACTTTGCCAGTCCTAACCGAACTCAATCACTTCCAGCCTACGAGCCGTCATTTTGTGTCTATGGCGGAGCAGGGAATATACCGTAGTAGATCCTTATATTTAAAAAAAAAGTAACACAAAAATGTATTGCGATCGTTTTATACCTTTACTCGCTAGGTATCCCACATGTAATGATAATACATTTAGTATCAAACTGTATCAACAAATATATTTGAAAATGCATTTCCGAATGCATTTTAAAATGAGTTTTTAAGCATGTAGTTTGTAATGCATTATGAAATGCATATTGCGATGTATTATGTGTGTTGGAAAATGCATTGTGTAATGAAAACTGTAAAGCAAGCTTAGTTCGAGTGCATTGAAGAATATGTTGTGTAATGCACAGTGTAATATATTGCGTTTGCATTGAAGAATGCCTTTTACAATTTATATTCCATGCATTGTAAAATGTCAAAAACCTCATTATATTTCATAATTTCAAGGTTTAAAAAAATCCCAATTCTGAATTTAATACAAAAACATTTAAAATATTCAATAAATAAATTAGGATATTCAGTTTAGCAATGATGTTGGTGTCCACCCCAAATGCGGTGGTAATTAACTGCTGAATTCTAATTTTTGGGTTGATGGATTACATCCCCCTACCACATGGTATTCATTTACTGATTGTAGGGTACTGAGTTGAATTGAATTGAATTGAATTAGAGCTGGCAACGAAATAAAGTTCAAAATTCAAAACTACAATTTCATATAATTGAATGTAGCACGCAACTTTTGTAAGTATGTAGTTTCAAATACATCGTGAAATACACATGTCAGTATATTTTATAATTCAGTGTAAAATGCATTAGTGAAATGCGTTTTTGTTTATGTATTTCGTGTTGTGATAAAAACGACCAAATGCAATTGTAATGTACATGTACATGTACCTTGCCATTCGTAATGATTTCACCATGCATTCATTTTCTTTATATGTGGGATACTTCAAAATACGTTACTGTTATCATAAACTGCCGGAAAACGTGCGCGTAAATAAATTAAACCTAGAACAATGAAGCTCTAACAACCCAAATTTTCGCGATATACAATTTGGAAAATCAATTCAAAAGCAGTCATCAGCTAGTATTAAGCCGCCATTCATTACAGCTAAGCCGTAGTTGTAAATTCAGCGCAGAATATAAGGTATTAAAGGATTTCAGTATTTCGACGAAATGGATATACAGAGGTCCTCTTAAGATCCTGCCGCTTTAATGGACTCCTTTTCAGTGAACAGACGAGCTTATCTTTTTTTGTATAGTCTTCACGAAAATGTGAAAACAAACAGCAGGGCTCAAGAATTAGTGGCACAAAACCGAACTTCAGCCATTTTCCAAGAGGAATTTAAGCATTTGATCGGCTGTCGTGACCGAACATACGATTAGATGATAACGATTAGTGGATGAGAACCAAACCCCAACAATTAGGGAACTTCGAGCATAGGAAGATTGAGCGTAGAAAAACTACGCAAAACTATCAATAATGCACTCTGGTTTCATAGGCCAGAATTAAGTTCGCTTTAAACACAGGCTAAATGGCTCTTATCGAAAAGAGGAACAAAACAAATAGCTAACATCTAATGACTACGAACTCAAACTGAAATTAGCCATCTGTCCCTTCTAGCTGGGCATTGCCAATTGTATTTGAAAATCGCCAAAATGCAATTTAAGCACCTTGATTTTTGAACTAAATGCATCAATATAATAATTGCATGTATTCCAAACTAAGAAAATAGGCGTAACCAATCAAGTCATGCAGCTTTCCTCAACTGTTGTGATATCATACGATTTTTATCCCAGAATGCATTTAGAAAACAGCAACGCAAGATGGCTACATCTAATCAAGTCCTGCAGGCCTCTCACTGACTAAGTGTAGTTTTCTACGAAGTATCCTATTGGGTGATGCACCACTGTCGAAAACCGTAGTTTTGAAAATGTGAATGGCTCCATAGAAAAAAAGCATGTTTTATTGCTGTGTGTGTCTTTGCTTTAACGGATGTACCACAAGGTAAGGCTCCAAACGTGCACAAAATATTTAAACTCCGGTCCTAGTTGTCTAATACATGTACATGTACATGTATACAAGAATGACACGCATGACCCTAAAATTCCCTGACAATTTTTAACATTTCCCACTTTTGACATAAGTAAAATTATATATTTTATCACAAATATGTATAAAAGGGAATTCATTTCACGAGTTTTCGCAAATTCCCTTACACTTTTCGATTTCCCTGACATTTGCTGATTTTCAAGAAAGTGGGAACCCTGCTATGGCGGAGCAGGAACTATTTCGTAGCTCAGGCGTTTGAACTTTACCTTGATAATCTGGAGGCACCATTACAGGGTTCTCCCTCAAATAAAATTTTCAACTTCCCTGACTTTTCCAGGTTTTTTGGAAAAAAATCTTCCCTGATTCTATCAAAAGTTGTCAATTAAAAAAAAATTGGAAACAAATTGACCAATTACTTATGATTTAATTCATCACTTCAAAAACTGAAAATTTGAAATGTTCTTTCAAAAATCAGCAATCTCATTCTAACGCATAACAGTGACCAGATACGCCCTCTTTTGAGCAGCATTACAAACCAATTCAACACTCTAGGTTATGGCAATTTAATGCTGGTATTATTGCTGATACAAATTTCCCTGACTTTTGCATTAAAATTTGAAATTTCCCAAACTTTTCCAGGTTGTTCCAACTTCACTGACTTCTCCAGGTTTTCCAGATCAGTGGGAACCCTGCTTTAGTTGGTTCACGTAAGCGAATTTTTATCCATACGAGTGTAAAGCTCACAAGCTCATGACCACTTGTTCACGACAGACTTGTTAGGAAACGATATTAGGGAATTAATTTCGAGCTACATGCATTTTACTGGCGAGTCGTTTCCAGATATTGATACTAGGTATATGATGGATCCTCTGCAGCCATGGCCATGGACACAAAGGTGGCAGGAAAAGATGCTGGCTTCACACAAAACCCGAGTGGAAATTAGGAGCGTTAGCCAAAGTGCTGTTGAGAGTTAATGTAAATAGTTGAGCAAGATTATCGCTCGCTATTATTTTCTTAACAGCTTTTGGACTGCAGGCAGAACGTCCAAAGGCAGGCCTACAATTCCCCCTCGTACTTTCTCTTTTCCTCTTTCGCCCAAGTAATGAATGATCAAATATTTATATTATTCGTGAATGGCACTTAACAGCCCGAAGAGATAACAACGGACGGATGCGGGTATTATACATTGGTAATGAGCTCGTTAAAATTAGATCAGTCTAGCTCATGGGTGCGTGCGGTTTATTGCCGACTCAACCGTTCCTATATTTAAACCCGTTTCAAAAAGACGTTCTAGCTCCACGTTCGTCACTAATGGTAATTTTACTGACGGACTCGTAAATTATTCATTCGCACAAATTTCACAATTTTCATCACAAAGGAGTTGAAACGTGCAGAAATAAGACTGGAAATGCAGCCGTACACTGGCGCTGCGCAAATTTCTCGCATTAAGGCGAAATATTTGTTCAGCTTTAGTTGGGAAAAAAAAAAAATCATCGTAATTCCCATCAGGTGCACTATCTCGTCGCAATTAAAATTTTCCGAATTTGGCACTAATTCCAGAATGGAAACATTAATCAGAAAAGTATGGATCCACTAAACTAATTACATGTGCATGTATATTGGGATATACTTTGAAATTCATAAACACACGTGAATGAAAATTCGAAATCCTTACAAGTTTCAAATTACACGTATTTCAAGAGTGCAATATCTTATTCATCTTGCATTTAAAACTTACTTTAGTTAACCCTATAAGCAGGCAATCACTGCTAACTCCTATGCCATGATAGCATCACAAGCAAACAATTTAACTAAATTGGTGGGTATACATTGAACGTAAGATGTCCTACTGCAAATGTGCATAAACAACTTTACTTATTTAGTAGTCACCATACGGTTACATTATCTCGAGTTTGACAGCACAGTACGTAAAAGGCCATTATCATGAGCACAAAATCTGATTTTACAACGCATTTGTTCTGCAGCGGCACTATATACTCCGTAATTCAAAAGCATAAGTGAATGAAAACTCGAAATTCTTCCCAGTTCCAAATTAATTGCATGCATTTCAAGAGTGCAATATCATATTCAAGCTACATTTTAGGACTTGCGTTACCCCTATTTGTAGACAATCACTGCTAACTCTCATACCATACAATTGTATGATAGCATAGCATGCTAACAATTTATCTAAATTGGCGGATATACGAAATGTGCATAAACAACGATTTTCACGTTTAAAGAATTGTCTCATTGTACAGTCATTAGCATTGGCTCGAAATCTGCCTTTGAAAACATATTTATTTTACAGCAAGGGGCCTAAAAACGTTGATTTTTTTAAAAAATACTACCATTTTAAATCAAGTCGCGGCTGCAACGAAATATCCTTTAGGGGGAAATACAATTTTCAGTCCATTCCCAATTTTTCAAACCATTCCATTACGTAAAACAGGAGTATAGTTCTAAATTGTCTCCTTGGACGAATTCAACTACCTCGCATCTGACAATGCCAAAAAATTTATTTGTAGACAAAGGAAGTCAAACGTAATTATATTATAACGATTATTGGATTTGAGGGCATTCACTTGGCTAGACTGAAAAGTCGCTCATTTGCTTCGAAAAATACGTTCATAATGAGTCAAGCAAGCAAGGGGAGAAAGGTGACAGTCAGCACGTCATTACTTAAAACGGCATGTCGCGGCCATTATTCGACAATAATGGGAGCCAACTTGCATATTTTCATCTTTGAAATTTAAAGCTTCAGTATTGTCATTATTGTCATCATCGTCCGCATCGTCAGCTTTTAACAAACTTGATGATGGGCTTTGTGTACCGTAGTTAATCTATAAAGGAATGAACAATAAAGCAGAAACATTTCCTTTCAAATCTGAATCGAAAAGAACATTTATAACCGCGCTAAATACCGATGGAAGAGATTATTTTCAGGATGTCTGGTACGAATTGAAAACAAATCTTGTACAACACACTGTATATGGTGCTTGGTGTCAATCAAGCACGCTCTTATTAACTTACTGTGCAGGCTTCAGAAATACTTTGTCAATACGGGTCTGTCGGTCTGTGTGTCTGAGTAGTTAATAAATTGAGGTTTTTTAAATACCGTCGGTTGTGTTATTTCAACATGGCTCAAATGCCAATCACTCGCCATTAGCAGGTAGTTCTTTTATTGGCAGTTCAAAAAAACGAACGAGTTGAAGTTATATTTTCGCAAAAATTTGTATTTTAGACGATTTTCAAATGCAATTAAGGGCTTTCCAGCTGGATGGGTTCGAGGGGTATAAAAGTATGTATCAGATTAAGGGTGTTTTGTTTCACTACGCCCTCTGGTGGGCGTTTTGAACCTCATCACTTACATGTATTTGGTATAGGAATGTATTAATACGCCTACTAAAATTTCTCATGAAAACCACGTTAGCAGGAGCCCGAATTGAAATTTTAGAACGTACGATTTTCTATTAGGGAAGTTTTTCAATAATGGTGAATTTATAACTTAAAACATTCGATAATTACACATTCAGATTATTTCATAATGAAGAATCCTAGCCAAGTTTTAGAGGTACTACAATTTATTCATATGCAGCAATAGACAAGTAGGGGATTAAAGAATATGTGCCCACCTCGCTCTTGTTTGTCCAAACCTAACCTGACCTAACCAACAGGCATAGGCTAGGCTAGGTCAGGTTTTACTAAATGAGATTTGCAAGTTGCCCCGCAAAGCCTATGCGCTGTTAGGAGAATCCCACGATTGCGAGGAGTGCATACATGTATATCAGACTAATACAGTAGAACCTCTGTAAGTCGACCACCCGAGGGACTGTCGCAAAATAAATCAACATAAAGAGGTGGTCAACATATGGAACGAGGCTTGTACTGACATGATTTCAAGGATCGATTCGCTTTCGGAGGTCCTCGGTTCAAATCCCGGGATGGATGCCAGACAAGGGCCATCGGGTCCCGCCAAGTAATGCCGCGACAAATGGCAGCGGGTGTTGAGGAAGTTGAGGGGTGCACGGTCCCCCTTCCGTTGGCGCCCTCAATGTGTTATGGGCGCATTTGGAAGCGCGGGCGAGTCTTTGAATTCCGCGAACTGCATGAACTTACTGGACATTTTATAGTATCATTCATCATTCATGAATAATCATTATAAAATGTTCATAATACACAACCAGGACTGCTAATGTGCTGCAAATTTATCCAGCAATTAAGCGTACATTACCGTAGGGGTAATGAAGGGGTTCAAAATGAAGTATTGTACCTCTATGGAGAAGTTACAGTTCAGGGGTGTACAGTATAAGTTTTGCTAGCAGCCAATACATTTAATCATCTATAACTTCCCATGTTGAGACCATGCTGGTCAACATACGCTATTCAACATCCAATTGGTCAACATACAACATACAACATACAGAGATTTAGATAGCCAATATGTGGATCGAGGTCACCATCCATTGAGTTAATGTGGTGACCGCCAGGTTGGTTAAAATATAGCCAACATAGGGAGGCGGTCAACATGGGGAGGTGGTCAACTTTGGAGGTGCTACCGTATATTGCGTTAACATCGGTATAGCACCTGCTCAAAATGTGCCCATAATATTCATATTTTAACTCCACCTGTCTAATCAAACCACCAGGCAATCATGCCAGCCTATGAGCCGTTAAGAAAAGCCCGCTTTTTCAACAGGTGCAGTGACAATCTAATAACATGTACACCCTGAAATACTTTGTAAAGAAGCTGAAAGATGTTTTATGTTGTCAACATAGGGAGTTGGTCAAAATAGGGAGGTGGTAAACTTTGGAGGTTCTACTTTACCGACAAGTAGTAAATCAGCTCTGTAATGTCGATTGAGGGCAGGGTGAAATGACCATGCACTCTTAACCTGATACGTACTAGGCCTATATATGGGTCCGACAGGTAGTTTGAGATACATGTATTATCAACATAGATTTTATACATTTACATTATGATCTATCACTTACGCGTCGAGGTAAGGATAACTCCTTGTTTCAAACTCAATCCAGCAACTTTATGATGAAAAGACCAAAAAATCGTTTTCATTGTCCAGACAGGGGTCCCACCCCACTGGACTGTCCTCCAATGCTTCAATTGTCAATTGCACGAGAGGGGCGCATTAAGAACGCAATAAAGTGCAAGAAACATAACGAGGTACTGTAGAAGCGTGCTCTTAGTTTCGACCAATGAGGACACATGGTGACTTTCGTCAAGTATTTAGTAGCCCGCTCACACACGCCACTCGAGTCGGTCTTAATGAATCCCTTCGACACAATAGACACGGTCAAGTGGTCAGCCCAGGACATTCCCGAGTTGACGTAACCACTCTGGACATGCTTTTATGATCGCTCAAGTGCTCCGAAATAATGCTTCGAGTCTGTCGAGCATAGGCAGCGACAGAAATTTAGAAAGAATGAAAAAACAGTCAGCCATTTCCAGATCTTTAATTAATTCCCATTGGCGCACATACTCTAACTAGCAAAACGGGCCCAGCAATTATTATATGCGCGAGAAATGCATACTCCGGATTCGAGAAAATAATGACTGATATCACGTAGCACGTCCCGGGTTAATGGAATTTGGATCCCCAAAATCAACAATTTCAAGAATCACGTGGTGGCGTCGCTGCAAGACGATATGCCAGCGAAATACTAATGACGAATGTGGAGTTAAACTTACAGCAATTAGTGAACTTTTCAAAGGCATCCAATTCAAGCTTTTGCGAGATGGCTTCCCGACAGTACCCAAAAGTCAATTTCGCCAGTTTAAACACAAAACAGTTGCTAAGGAAGTAAAATGAGCACCAGGAGCTTCGGTACGCCATGCAAAACTCACTTATCAATCATCAGTATACACTGACTGAACACTGCTTTCGGAGAACTTTACTTGTACAGTACATGTATATTCAACACTTCACTGGTACATTTTAATCAGGGTGCACATGTCTACTGGATTTGGTATAGCAAATTCCATGACTTTTCAATGACTTTTTCATGATTTCAAGTTTTTAAATGCCATTACAGGGTTAATACCAAGATTTGCAACTCAATTTCCCTAACTTCCCCTGACTTATCGTATAAAAAAATGTCAAAATTAATAAAATTAACTTGATTTGCAACACTACAATCAACTTTATTTTTTTTGTATTTTTCTCTGCAGCTGCAACATTTCTCGGAATTGTGTAAGGAATTGGCGAATTTTTTTGTGCAAAATAGAATGACGTAATGATGAATTTATCCTGATTTTTATTTTGTGAATCAATGAAAGGCAAGATTCCATGACCCAGATGTAAATTTCATGACTTTCATGAGCTAATAATGTGTAACCACTAATAATGAGCTAATAACGTTTTACCCAATTTTGGGTCATTTACCCAGGTTTGGGAAGCAGGGATCCGTGAGGCCATCTTGGAATTGTTTTGGAGATGTTGAGGTTGGAGATCTGTTGGCCTATGCCGAATTCCATGACCCAGTATTATCCTGCCGCAATTTTGCAACGTTACACATGCAATGTTACCACCTCCAACCAAACCGTGGACAACGTTTCTACAGGACCCCTGCCCGTCACGCTTATGCGACATGCTAATTCTGCATGTCGCATTTTCATTGGCGAAATGAATGGAAATTTCATGCACTGGGAATAGCCGGTTTAATTAGGACGAGCTAGCCCTAGCAATGACCGCGCTCTTTGTGGGTCCCCCAGGCTGATCAATAATTTGAGAAATTCGTAATGAGAAAGTGGCATCAATGGCAGTGCCGAACAACTCCATTAGGCAACTCAAGCCAACAAAATGTTATTCGATGCTACGGCTGGGGCTGAGTACCTTTGTCCATGGACTGGCACGACATATTGGAAACCAAAAAGGATTGACTGCTCTAGGGCTTCGATCGTACAAGTGTATTAAAGGATTTTAGCTGAAGAGAGACAGAGAGAGAGAGAAAGAGGAAAGTTGGCCACGATGTAAAAATTAAATTACGAGACTCAATTTGCTTCCCCTCGTTCTAGTCCTAGGATGTCAACATCCCAGGGCCGACAGCGTCGCTCGTCGAGATACGAAAACCATTTTGACGGTTTACATAATTAATAAGCTCAAAGACTAAAGCTGGAGAACGAAAAAAAAAGTCAGAGTGGAGATTTTATGGAGCCAGCACTGAGCATCATGGGAGAACTGAGGGGCAAACCAGCATACTGTAGGAAGTGTAGGTCCTTAACACCGGATGTGGATAAGTATACCATTCTCTCCAAACACAGACAGAAAGTGTCCCTGAGACCTCGATCCAAAATTTAGAATCTGCATGGACACGCAAGGTTTGGCTGTACCACACCACAACACTATGCTCTACTCCACCATAGAAAAAGAAAAAGAAAAAAAGCAGGTTGGTTAGGATAAACACCCAAAAAAAGCAAGAAAACAAAGGATAAATTGCGATAGTTAGGGCAGGTGTCAGCCTTGTCTACTAAACAGGTAGGTTTGTAAAATAAATATTTTGCGCACATTCGGTGCAGGGCTTAAGCATGGCTCCCCCAGAGATGACATGCTCAACTTCTCTGACTTTTCCAGGTTTTAAAACAAATTTGCGTGAAAACCCTGGCCGTTGAAAATGCAAAAAGTACGACATGGCAATGTAAGGAGGATACTCTATAACAGGAGACAGAAAACAAATTCTAACAAATTCTTCTTAATTTCTTGCACTGAATTGCTCGTCATCTCTTGGTTATTGAGCTGACCAATAATTAGCTATGCAATTTAAGTTTATGTTTCGTTGAAATTCCCTGATATTTTAAAAATAAATCAGGCTTCCCTGAAATTTTAAAAGTATATCAGGTTTCTCAGGTTAAAATTTTTATTTTTCCCATCGACCAATATATAGTAACAAGAACCTCAGATGCTATAGTAAAAGACAACGTCGCTTAAAAAACACGGTACATGCCATAATCGCTTTATCGAGAATCGTTATTTGAAATTTAACTAAAAGTTAGGAAATCCCCAGACTTTTTGAAAATCTTTAAAAATTCCATTAACTTTTCCAGGCTTTTCAGGATTCCCAGATTCTGGGGGAAACCTGACCTATAGGACATACTAGACCATGATTAGCCTTGGTGGAGTTCAAATTTCCTGACCTTTTGAGAATTTGTCAAAATTCCCCTGACTTGCCCAATTGTTCCTTGACTCCCAGGTTCTATATAAAACCTGACCTACAGGACATTCTTGATCATGATTGGCCTGGGTGAAGTTGATATCTCTTAACATTTTGAGAATTTTTCAAAATTTTCCTGACCTGCCCAGGTTTTCCAGGACTCCCAGGTTCTGTGGGAAACCTGACCTACAAGACATACTGTAGTTGCCCAGGATTGATATGGGTGGAGTTGAAATATCCTGACTTTTTGAAAATTTGTCAAAATTCCCCTGTCTTGACCAGGTTCAGTTGTGACCCTGACCAGTAGGACATACTTGACGACGACTGACCTGGGTGGAGTTGAAATATAACTGTTAATTAGCTCGAGGATGACGTCTACATGTAACATAAACACAACAAAAACATACCAACCCCGACATCTTATTTCCAGAGTGCGACCACACACGGTATTAATGTTTTTTTCATTACTCTAGTGTCATTTCTGCGAGGGCAGCTGCGTTACAAAAGTGCCCACTGACCAATCGATAGCAGATACGTTTGACCAAAGCATCGCATTTTGCACGTGCTCAGGGCAGCGTGAGATTTCCCCTTCCAACCTGCATATCGGCCTATTCACGCTTCACCGATCGATAAATTGTGCACAAATCCATATTTGTAAGGCAGGCGTGCGGAAGATTACTTACCAAGACGACGTACTGGACCTGCTGGACGGACTCCTCACGGACGTCTCACTGTCCCTGGACAAACTGCTAATCCTCTGGGCAACGTGGATAGGCTCGGGCGTTTCGCTGGTTTTGCTGGCCATCCGTTGTCGGCACAAGTCCTAAAATTACCAAACATTTAATTCTGTTATTAGTGTTGGTACCTCGACACATGAAACCAGAATCTTGCTACATTTCTATTGCGTCATCAAATGCACAGGATGTTCATTTTTGCATCCAAATTAGGGTGTGTTGAACTGGATTTCGGATATTATGTCGTCATCTTAGGGGGGAGGGGTCAGCCAAATCAATGCGGCCGAATCATGGCGCACGTGACGAAGAGGGTAAGTAAAATAAATGATGTCATCATTACTGTTTTATAAAAATTGGGTTAAAATCCATCATTTGTGATCCAGTTTTGCAAAATGATTTCGCCAACTTCAAGTTTTTTCATATCATTTGCTTCACTATTATTTTTATGAAATAAAATTCACGATTTCCGATGTAATTTTTGAAACAGTTAGCTGAATGCTAATATGTTTTGGTCAATAATTACGTCATCATTACGGAAAAGGAACTGAAAATGGCCAAAAGGTAAAGGCCTAATATTTGAACGCGCCCAAAAATTGGGTTGAAAATTCCACTGTTTGTGATGCAGTTTTGCACAAAAAATGCTACACTGGCGTTTTTACCTAACTATTTTCTCTTTGTTAATACAATTTATAAACTCATGCTTAACATCCAGTATGACAATCCTTTAATTTGTACACAAATTTAACTTAACTTGCGCCCAAAATACAAATTTTTCAGCTTTTAACATTTTCACTTTAAACAATTTAAACAGCATATCTTGTATTCCTGAAGACATGGAACTTTTGCTTTAAGAAATTGTCCACAAACTGTAAAGGTACAAGAGCTTTGAGTATATCGCAAGGTTGAGCATATTGCTTCGAAACATGAGCCTATTTAAAAAGCCTATTAAAAACCTATTACACCGCTTTTAAATATGTAGAAAATATTAATATTTCAACTCTACTTGTCTAGTATTAAAGAATGACACGTGTACCAGCTATAGCAATTAACCCTTCAAATATTTCGTTTCTTTGTGCCTAACCTAAAAATTAATTTATATAGCTGCCCCTAACCGCCAGGCAATCACTGCCAGCAAACGAGCCGTTAGGAGAAGTCCACCATTTGGAGCAGGACATAATCTCTAGTACAGTCGAAAAATTATGTTTAGAATACTTTAAAAGCTCAGGTCTAGGAATTTGAGGCTCCAAATAGCCATGACGAAATCTGCTGAATGCACGATGAGTTGCACTGGCAATGCGTTACCCCTTTTAATTCACGCTGGCGTACATCACGTGTTTCGATGTTGAAAATAATATAATAACAATGCTGGGATTGAGATTGAATGCACGGTAGCGTCTCATACATATTTTATTTCTGATTAAGATTACTTCATGCAGAAGGATGCGTCCAAAAGGGTGTCTCTTTCTCTCGCTCCCTCACTTATTTGATCGCAAAATATGAAGAATGCTTTACGAGGCACATTCTTTCGTGCCTTGTGCCCATTCCAGAGATTAGATTTGTGCTCATTGCATATACATCACAAATGAATGGATCGAAATGGGATGATGGAGGGGAATCTTCTTCAACTTTTTATTCGTCGTGAGATCAGGGCAGATGCGTGTCTACGTGTATCGAGTGCATGCAGCACAAATAGGCAGAATTTCACTTATCATAATGGCAAAAACAAAAATATCTGTTTTTAAGGAGAACAATGGGGACCAATTATCAATTGTTTCCAGCTAGCTTTCCGTGTGCGAATCGAAAACACAAGGAATAAGCCCGAGCTTTAAGGATTTAATGCTTTTATAATGGCAGGTTCAATTAATTATTTTGAACATAAACATCATGGGAACGAGCGACATATCGCCATCAAGCTGCCAGAACCTAATATTTCAATAAATATTGGGTATACTATTGTATAGGTCCTGATTCAGCAAGGGGCAATAAGAGTAACAGGCTTCACCGAGCAACTCGTAGGCTGGCAGTGATTGCCTGGCTGTCGGGGGCAGCTAAATCAGAAGTTATTATTAGGCTTTTGCATGTAGGTTTCAATAACAAATAACACAACCTATTAAAAAACGAAATCTGATTAATTTCCCTGACTTTTCAAATACAAATATCACATGTAATTAAAATTAACTTTAATTGCAACACTACAATTAACTATATCTTTTGTATTTTTCTGTCATGTATCGGTTTAAAAAAACCTCCCATGCATCGATTAGTCAGATCTTCAATTGAATTTCCCTGACTTTTCCAGGTTTTCAAGACACTTTTTGAAGGAAACGCCGTAGGCGAAATGTTTTTAACAAAAATAATGCATTTTAGGTGAATTTTTCATAAGGAAAATTAATGACAATGATAAGAAATGATAATGAAAACGCCGAAGGCAAAATGTTTAGAAAAAGCAGATCATAAATACAGATTTTCTAATGCTTTACATGAGATACTTATACCAGTCAAAATAGCTGTGCCACAACAAATTTCCAGATATTATGAATTTCCCTGACTACCACCAGAATTTCCCAGACTTGATGATCAAAATGTCAAGATATCCCTGACTTTCCCTTACCACATTTAATTTCCCTGACTTTCCCTGACGGTATGAACCCTGACACGTTTATGTATCGTGTAAACTAAACTTTTAATTTAAAAATGGTAAAACTTTAATAATCATTTCATTAATATCTAGCCCAAGTATCAAACAGGCATTCAAAAATATCGAATTGAAACTCCCCAAACTTTTGTACTCAATTCAGTACCCAATTCAATTCAACTGAACTCAGTTGTCACTCAATTCCTGGCCATTGATGCGAATTCCAATGCACTGTACAGTCGTTTCGTCACTTGGATTAATGTAGGCTCGTATATTTAGTGCCTTTGGCTTTATCTGTTATGTCAATGTTGGGCTCATAAGGCTTTTATCCAAGAAGCATATAATGCCAAGGGGCTAAACGTATCGCACTCAAGATTGACCCGAACCTTAACAGGACCATAAAATCTTATCTGATGCAAGAGGATACGTTTTTAAGGCAAAGGGCACGAATGGCTGGAGTTTACTATCAGCGTGGGTAGGATGCATAAAAAACTAGCCACTGAGATGCATTTGTCATGGCGGTCATCTCGGGGGCTATTTTTCATTAGAGAAAATAGCACCATGCGTTTCGTCGACCGATTAAGGTTACGAGTGACCTATGAAATCCAAATGCATCAACCTAATGGACAATAACTGCCAAGATAGAGATAGATAAACAAATAGCCAACGATGGGCTAAGTGACGTAATGGTCACTCAAATGCGGACATTATGACAGCCGCGTGGCTTTCCTTAAGCCATCGTGGTTTTCATGGGGCATCGAGTGACCAGTAATTAAACCTAAATTAGGTGGGCAGAATGCATCGTGAAACAAGACCCAGGACTTCGAACTTAATCCTAGCCAATGAATTTTAAGCATCTTGCAGCCAATACACTCAAATTAAAGGATACATTTCAGATTATGCCCTGATCCAAACGTACACAAGAACGACACCTGTCTAGCTCTATCAATTTGCCCTTTTTATGCTTTTTGCGACTGAACTAATCTGATAGTCATGGTGACTACTAATTTATGAAAACGAAATTTCCTGAGTTTTTCAAGGTTTTCCAGGGTCATATTCTTAATTTCAAGGATCAAAAATATATTGTAATGATTAAATGTGTGCCACAGTTCTATTGGCAATTCAAGAATAAGGAAACTCCGCATGAAAATTTTTGTTGAAAAACTATCTCAAATGGTAGATTTTTAGTCAACATTACAAACAAGCATATCCTAATGATGGGTTTTACGCAAGACTACCTGAAATAATGGATTTTAGGTATATTTTTCTTGAAATGTTTTTTTTAAAATAATTATAACAATGAAAAAATTGGTGATCACCAATAATGATGTTTTAAGACCATTTTGAACAATTCAGAAATATTACGCCAGAAATTAACTTAACAAAAATTTGAATACAAAATTACCGGAAATAACGGGTATTAAGTGTAATTTTTTGAAAACGTTTTTAAGAACTATTAATTAAATCGCAAAGGCAGCACAGATGCCACTTTAAATTTTTTAAACTAAATCACCTACAGGTATAATGCATAAAGTAATCACACATGCTATAGAGTTTATGTGAATTAATGGAGGAAATGATCGTTTTTGTGCTGATTTATCAAAATTATAACGAACAAACACCAAATACAGTTTGATACTGAAAAATTGGCCTTGAAAAATAAACTTCTTTATAAAGCTGCCCCAATCAGCCAGGCAATCACTGCTAGCCTACGAGCCGTTAGGAGCAGCCAACTTTCTCACAGAATCTTTGGTGAAACACGGCATATTCCGAAGTGTAACCAAATTTTGTGATTAAATGCTTTACCTGATAGTCCTGACTGGCTTCCGTGTCCAAATGAGTGAGGTTTTGCAATTTTTCCCTGGATCTTGCATGACGTCTGACAACGTATAGGACCCCGATGGCGATAACAGCACCGGCAATGACTCCGCAAACGATAAAAGTTACGACGAAAATATGGTTGTCATTTTCCAGTTCTTCAACAGCGAGCTGAGCCTATGAAAAAAGATAAAACAAAAGAAGAACCGTTAGTAAAAAACTAGAAGACAAGCTGGAGTTGCTTTATTATTAACCAGATAAATAATTGAAATATCTCTAGTAAACTCCGGAGGCTTACGAAGGATTTCCTCGATAAAGAGAACGACAGACGTCAAGGCATTGAGCAAATGAAAAATAATAAAAGGAACTGAAGACCAAAGATCAGTAAACCCCTTAGTAACAAATCGAATGTTGCTTTCACAGATAAATTCTATTTGTTACGTACTGTATATGTGTATATACAGGGTGCCCATAGTGTCAGCATAAATTTGAAAGCGTCCAGAAATTTATCCTGAAGACTTGAAAATGATATGACAAGTCGAATGCGAACAGGGAATGATTTAGACAAAACATTTAGATCAAAAGTACTTCAACGTATCTTAACGTACCCAGGTTAGACCAATTATTATATTGTTTTTTCAAAACTTACAAATGTATGGATAAATTAGATAAATGCATGTACACTGTGTACTGTACCGGTATATTATGCCCTGCATGCATGCTTCAAAATTGCATAAAATAGTTGTATTTCAACTCTACTATTTGATATAGAAGAATTACATCTGTCCTATCTGTGGCTATTTATCTTTCTTTGCATTTTTGTTTTTATGTTTAACCTAACCTAAATATTCTAACCTAAAACAGGGTTAATACCAACATTTGGAACTCAATTTACCTGACTTTTCCTGACCAAATCATATCAATTTCTCTAAATAATCAAATAATCAAATTGCAATATCTGATTTTTTTCAATATTTTCATGTAATGTTTTTTTTTTTTTTTTTTTTTTAAATCGCATTTTCATGTGAATTAAAAATTAAAACTTTCCAGAAAAAAAATTTAAATTAATTTTTTTTGAAACTTTACCCTGACTCCCACCTGACTTTCCTTGACGGTAAGAACCCTGTAAAGTGCATGTTCTTAGGAGAAGCCCACTTTCTCATGGTGTCATGGCGGTGAAGGGCACATTCCGTAGTACAGTCAAATTTTCTCTAGATATTGTCTGCAATTCGGTGTCAATAATATGGGATAAGTGAGTGCATCAAGTTTGATTTTTCTCGAAAGGGTCGTTATATGGCGTTTACCCAATTCAAGTCGCTAATTGGCCCGTCATTGAACAGCACCCAACCCTTCATAGTCAACGTTGAAATATGGTCCATTTCTCCAGCCCATAACATAAAGTGGAAGAGATTCCTTGTCAGACTCGCTATAAAAGCGTCATTTCTTGGGGTCTCGCTGACATTTTTACACAGGAGCTGCCTTTTCCAGATGCCGGGTGAGAGAAATCCGCTTATTTTTTAACAAAACGGAATGGAGACGGAAAGCTATAAAAAAGGATTTTTTTTGCGTATAGGCAAATGGGGCACCAGAGCCTTAGGAAATGAAAGCTAGGGCGCTTGACAAAAATGGAGGTGACATTTAGCCTTCCGTATCTGTCGCACTGACATAGGTCTTCGAAAAACGGAGATTGAAAGCTCTAAAGGTTGTCGTTAAAACATGCCATATTCATTTGAAACGAAGGAAGATGTAATGGAGATAGGACGATGGGGTGGGGGGTGACGGTTGAAAAAAAAAACTGATGGATAGTGATGAGGAAGACTGTGCCGGAGTGCTGCCAAAATACGATACAGAGAGATGATGAAGGAGAAAAAATATCGAAAAAAGCTCCCAACCGTCGACATTCGTTTCTTTTTTTTTTTTTGTCAAACATTTCGACAAGCCCCAAAATGAAATGTGCATTCAATTTAAATGAAAAAGTCGCATTCACGGTCTCTACGTATAATCAGCGAGCGCTAAAGCATTCACGTTTTCAAAAAAGACCAATTTAAAAGCCGCCAGCATCTTCTATTTCCGCCATATGCAAATGAGGGGAGAGCATACACCCCCGCATTGGAACACGAGGAATGCGAAATCTCAGAAAACGCCTAGAAATCCATCGCATATTTTCCTAATCGATTTAATCCGCCAGATTCCGATAGAGATTCCATCGAGATTCTCGAATTAAATGCGTCGATAATGGACTGTTATCGTGTGATTTCAGTCCTTCACCCTATGAGTCGTTAAAAGCATATTTTGCATAAACTTCGGTATAGTGCCTGCTCAAAATGTGCCCATAATATTCATATTTTAACTCCACCTGTCTAGTACAGGGTTCATACTCAAATTCTTAAATCGATTTCCCTGACAATTTGTAGTCATTTCTCTGACAACTTTTCAGTAATTTCCCTGACATTTTACACGAAATTTCAGACAATATTAAACCAGCAAAATAGTACATGTATCGATTTTCAAGCCCTGAATCGAAGCTTAACACGCTGTAGCCGAAAAATTTCGGAAATTAATAGTGAAGTAAATATAACGGGCAATTTTTGTGAAAAATACACACATTTCAATAATGTACGTAGGCGAATTAAAAAAAACTAGGTCTTAAATGATGTTTTAGTCTATACATGTATGTTGCATTTAAAAATTTGTCTACCAACAGTAATAATTTAGGATGGCGAAAGGCAACTTCTTAGAAACAAAATATTGCAAAATAATAATTAAGGGAATGCGGCGACAACGTTTGTTAAAAAATTATATTCATAAATTTGATAAGAAATTACTTTTTTTAAATTGCTTACAAAAATAGTAAACTATCTCAATTTCCCTGACATTTTCACGAATTTTAACGAATTTCCTGACTTTCCAGAAAGTGGGAATGACCCTTTTCATTTTTTAAATAATTTTGTAACCCAATAATGTAGTGTACGATTTAGCTGCCCCTAACCAATAGGCAATCACTGCCAGCCTACGAGCCGTTAGGAGAAACCTACTTTTTCAAACGGTGCGGTGACAACCTACGGACAAATACACCCTGAAAAACTTTGTAAAGAGGCTGCAAATATGAATGTTTTATACTGAATATTTCAACGTGTAGGGTATTTCATCGATGGAACCGGTTATTAGAAATATCGTTAAGTTGCGCAAGCGTGGATGCAGTAAATTATCCAAAGTAGAAAATTTCATTTACAGTAATTGAAAGGTGAGCGCAGTTTTCAACCTCCGACTCTCCGATTGCCCCAAAATGGATCAGATTTCACCTCATTATAAAGATGGCTTTTACATAAGCTCTTGTTCTGTATTGGCAAAATAATTACATATCGCAAGTTTCAGCGTGCATTTTACATCGAAGCGAATTAATAAAGGAAGATTAGAAGTTGCTTCAAGCTAGAAATGAATAATAAAAACTATACAAAGTTTTGAAGAAACTGTTCTATGGAATATATTATGGAAATTTTTAAGATATACAACATTTTATGCCAAGTGAAATGGTTTTAGTTAATGTAAAAATCACAACAAAAATTATTTGCATGTCCGAAAAATCAATGACTCAAGTCTACAGCAATATGCTTAATGCATTGAATATTGTATGGCTGGACATGTACTACAGAATAGTCCCGGACACAAGCACTAGTCGCCGTGGGCTTCTAACGACTTGATCAATTACAGCCCACGTGTAATGGTAATGCATTTAAAAGTGCATTATAAGATATGCATTGGAAAATACATTTTAAAATGTCTGTACAGCGAGACAAATTTACTTTCAAACTGTATTAAATATATTTGAAAATACATTTCCGAATGCATTTTTTAAATTTGTTTTAAGAAGTTTGTAATGCATTATGGAATGCATATTACAATGTATTATGTAACACACTGTAATGTAAGCTTAGTTCGTTGCATTGAAGAATGTATTTGACAAAAATTACATACCATGCATTGGAAAATGTCAAAAGCCTTGTCATATTTCATAATATCAAGATTTTAAAAAACCCGAATTCTGAATTAATTTTCCTAATTATAAATTAAAACTGGCAATGAAATAAAGTTTAAAATTGAAATATACATCAATTTCACTCAATTCAAAGCAGCGCACATAACTTTGTAAGTATGCAGTTTCAAATAACTCGTGAAACACGCAAGTCAGTATATTTTATAATGCATTGTAAAATACAGTTTGGTTTTCATGACCAAATGTATTTCGTGTTGTTAAAAAAAACGACCGATGCATTTGCAATATATCTTCCAATTCGTACTGCATTTGAAATGCATTTTATTTCCATGTGGGAGGTAAATAAACAGCTAAACAAGTAACATTTTTGGGTTAGTTTAGGTTAGAATAAACACAAAAATAAAGGCGCACTACAAAACCAAAAATGACAAATTGGGACAGCTCCTTATAGAACAGGTGTTGCTCTTGTCAATACACATTTTGCTCACATTTGGAGAAAGGACTATCCATATAGTACATGCACAGCGTTTCATTTTATGCAAGCAAAAATTGCATATGCAGATGTTGAGCATAAAACATTAACATAAGTTATCCTCAAACTCTCGCTGACCTACGCTGGCGTAAGTAGACGTACTATAAAAATCGATGAACAAATTCATCCATTAAAATAAATGGATGCTTTTATGGCGAAGCATTCCTCCGATGACCGCAGCACTGGCCGAAGGCAATAAATGAGCCTTAATGCGTTTAAAAATAATTGAATCTTCATGCATGGTATGCACAAGTTGCGAGCTACTAGGACAACCATCGGAAATTTTTAAAGCATAAAGGCAAAATGAAGTGGAATTATTTGTTGGAAAAAAAAAACATACCCCCGATACACGTACGGTTGAATAATGCAACGTTCACCGTATTATTAACATGATGTGCAGTTTCATCCGCATGGCTTCTAAGTTTAAAAACAAACAGGAATCATCGGGTCAAAAGAGCGACGAGGTAGAGTTTCATTAAAACGCCAGAAGCCCTTCATCTGCATATGCAATATGCAAAACGCCGACATTGTACATGTAGTCCTCAGCTTACTACAGGGCGTTCATGAGGTAGGGTTTCAGAGATTGCAAAATACTGCTGAAACTGTTCCCATCTACGTAATTGTTAACACGACTAAGTTAAAATCCACTGGGTCGTGAGCACGAATACAAAATTTAGTTGCAAAAAGAAATTTCGAGCATAATGGTCTTGGATAACATAATTATTATCAATACGAACTAAATGCGGAGAAATCACACAAGGTTACATCGGGTCAGCTTTAACAAAGAAGCGATTGACAAAAATTGCAACTTTACTCGACACCTTTTAAGGTAACAAAATCCCTTGTTATTTCCAGGTTTTCCAGGTTCAAATTTTTGTTTTCCACTGAGCTTTAGAGTTTCCCATCATAATGAAGCCAAATAGAGGGATACGACATGTCATATTGGGTTTTTTTTCATTGTGTACCACGGTAGATGCTATAATCGATATACAAAACATCTTCTGAATCGAAATCATAAGTTAGGAAATCCCCTGACATTTTGAATTTTTTTCTAAATTCCCCTGGCTTTTTCAGGTTTTCCCAATAAGTTACAAATCCCCTGACTTACCCTTGCAGGTTTTCCAGGATTCCCAGGTTCCGTGGGAACCCTGTGACAAAGTTACAACTTTACTCGACATCTTTTAACCACAACCGCTTACCGATTGTAGGGTACTGAGTGGCTATAGCTTATCAGAAAGGTTATTTTGATAACAATACCCGAATGACAAAAAAGGCGATCGTTATGTGCATATACATCGCATAATTTAAATTTACAAAGCTATTTACAGCTAAAAAAGCACTTACATGAACTTTGGTTTGCTTAGAATTGTTTGCATAATTATTCAATGAAATTCTCATAATCATACATGTATTTGAAAATCAACTGATTTATGCTGTACACTTAGTTAAACTTATATATGTTAGTTTTCTTAGAACATTTTGGTAGTTTCTCAACTAAGATGCCAGTTTCATATTCGCCAACATCGAAATCATTTTCATCAGTCAGCTCTGTTTGACTCACAGACAGCCTGGCAAGTGTCAGATGTCGTCATTGGGATATTTTCGTGAATGATATCAAAGATATGAAAGATTATTCCTCGAAATTTTCGCTATTCATAGCACATGAGCCATCATTTTAGACATTTTCTTTTAAAACTTCGCATTCCTCGTGTTTTACGAATTCTCCATGAGGGAAAATGATAACAATAAGTGAATTGTTGATAACAATAACCGACGATATCACTGTGTATTTGTATACGAGCGCTCGGTACTTAATTGGTGATTTCGATAACAATAAACGAAGACTAACATTATCCGCGATCCCATTAAACGGTAGTACACTGTACAATTTAGCGAATCTCAGCTAAATGGGTCAGACAACTTCACTAAATGAAAAATTAAACGACACTATCATCCAAATGACGATCGAAGACAGCAGTGCCACATGTCTAGTTCATATGGAAGTTCCTTGGTAAATAAGATACAGAGGACATTTCTCATTTCTGAGTTTCATGAGGTGCTAACAACGATAAGTATCCCGTGATGGCCGATATTACGATTTTCGAACAAGATGCGCTCGTTTCATACGCAAGAAGAATGATGTATTAGGGCTGATGAAAACGCCGAAAGTGAGGGCGTACACTATAATGCGGGCTGATAAGTGCACGCGAGAAAATGCAATATATATTCAACTTACTGATTATGCGCGTATAGGTTGACGATGCCAGGAGGCAGGCATTTATAAGCGAGAAGGTCGGCTTCATGGAGAAATCTTATTGCCTGCTCGAGTATTTCATTTCGGCAAGAGTAGATGCAAAAGTTCAATTATTCAAAGCTCAAAGAGGAGGAGAAGGAAGAGGAAAAAGAAGAAGAAGAAGAGTAGGAGGAGGAGGAGGACGGATGGAGCGCAAAGACAATGGAAGATTATTCGAAGAGAAATATTAGTAGGGAATCTGCATAGATAAAACTATGCAAAAAAAAAAACCCGGGAGGAGGTATGCATATTGGGAAAGGGTCTCATAAAACGAAAGAAAAAAAAAATATGAAATAAAGCCTGCGGGGGATAAACGAGAGGGTGGGGGCGCACACATACTTATATGACAATGAAAGTTGACTCACATTCTTCAATCTGAGTTTAGAGAAACAAAAGAAATCCTCCGTGATTAATTCCGTTTCGGCTTAAGCTTATTGACCAGCGTCGCCACGCAACGCGCATTCCGGAAGTTCCTCCGGTGGTCTCGCAGCCTCCTTCCGCCTTCGCATTATGTTTTGATAACGAAACCGGTGACAAGCTGGCTACGGATGAAAAAGCGAGCACACAGCGGTTGTGGTCAAGGATAACGACGGTCAGCTATTTGGCCAGCGCTATCTGGTGACCATTCGATGAAACTGACCCTTGGTCAATGCCTTGCCTCACCCAAGTTTGCAATTTTGCTCAAAACTCCTTTGTATAAAGCTGGGTTTAAACTGCATCACGAAACATTGTAATACAACCAATTACTTTTTAACACTTGTTGTTTAATATACCTGTAGCGCCATATAGTGCACATGTAAAATGCTAGGATTTCTGTAAAACAATATTAACACAACGTTTCATTTTCAAACAAGATGTATAACTTTGTTACATTAAATTGCTTCAGAAAATTGTATAGGGTTCCCACTCAAATTCTCGAGTCGATTTCGCCATTTCTCTGACATTTTACATGAGATTTCTATGAAAAAATAATAAAAACGACAGATTTTATCCCACATTTTTATAAAAGATGATGACTGATCAATTGGCAGATGCAAACCATCGCAATTTCCTTGACATTTTCACGAATTTTCACAAATTCCCTGACACCTTTTCATTTCTCTGACAAAGTTCAAACTAATTTGTTACACACATTAAAATGTTTTGTTTTAAAGGGTATACCAAGATTGATAACGACCTTTGATTTTTGCCGAACTCAAAAAAATGTTACAAAGAGGTAAGGGAAGAGGTTAAAAGGTCAAATTTGGACGTCGTTTCTGAACAGCCCCTGGTGGAAACCCGGTGCGACCTCTTCTCGTTTTCTACTATTTCAGCGATATAAAATTATCGATATTTGGTTGGCTCATTATTTTTAAGTTGGAGCACTACGATCGACTGGCGTATTAAGCGCAGTAAGCATTTCGCTAGGAAAACGTGGCCATAAAGCTCGCTTTTACTTGGTGTAATTTTCGTAAAATTCTCCCCATCGCAACTCTCGTAAATGCAGATATTAAAACGCTATTCAAAATGAAGTAGCATGTAATGAAGGGAGAATGGCGCACTCGATAGCTTAATATTTTGAATTCCTTCTTTCAAATCACCCGTGTACGAGCTGGGGCACAATGCACTTCAACATCGTTCGCATACTTGCGACCATCCGAAGGAATTCGCGCTTCGTGCGCAATTTTTCGTTGAAAATATGAATTCAGTCGAGTATAGATCGCCAACCTAATTAATTAATGTGGCAGGTAGCCCACATTCTGCGAGTCTGCGCATGCGCTATTTCCCAGCTGCCGAATCGTAAAACTGAGTGTTTGGCAAATTTCGATCTCCATGTATCGTGGTTCAATTACGAGCCACTTTGGAGCGACATTAACGAACATTCCCTCCACTCTTAATTTTTGTTTATGATAACAACGATAATTGTAGGGTCGGGTCGATGACCAAACTCAGATAGTTTTACGGGCGATTGACGCACTACAGTCTACGAGATCTTAAAAATCCTTTGATGACTGTTCATGAACGACGTTCGCATAAAACGTCCTATTCTAGTATAGACAAAAGGTGGACATACTTGAACAACACATTTTTTTTATTAAATGTGGTGGTTTTTACACTCAGTATAGCCCCAAGTAGCCTCACTATATAACAGCCTCGTGTATTTTTGGACGTTTTCTATTGTGATTTTACACCATTCATTTATAGGGTTATATTCTAGTTGCTTTAAGCGATATTGACGTAAGAAACCTACAAGCATACAGTACATGTACATGTATCTCACTCTGGAACTGTTTAAATTTGGAGAACATGCTAACCAGGGAAGACGTTGAAGTTGCCCTTCCAGTTCTTAAAACCATGAAACCAACGCCAAAAAATTCTGCAGCCCAGTCTGTTAATATTTCCATTATTTGCACCACACCCTGTCTGCTATTCTGCTGAAATCCTAATTGCAATGTGTGATCAAAGGTCATGTCATCAACACCAATTATAAGATCTCAGCAACAGACAAAAGCTGGTAGTTATAGAAAGGTTGAGAATGTTCACATTATTTGCGTTACACTGTCTATTTTCAAGCTTAAATCTTGCTGTGGAAGGAATGTTACTGTGCTAGCACGTTAACTCTACAATGATCAGTACTCTGCAAAAAGACAGCCGTTGGATGGTCGTTATAGAAATGTTTCACAGTGCTTGGAAAGTATCAAACTAGTGCCGGTTAATGTTTAGATTATTTTCATCACACTGTCTATTTTCTTACTGAAATCTTGCAATGTGCAAGGAATATTAATGTACATGCACGTTAACGCTACAATGATCAGTACTCAGCAAAAGAAAGTCGGTAAGTGGTCGTTTTAGAAAGGTTTCATTGTGCTAGGTCACATAGCCCATGATAGACTTTTGTGAACCCCCCCTCCCCCTACCAACTTGGACGTCGTTTATGCACGCCCCCTCAAGTGTTCTCCAGGTACCATTTGATAGGGCAAACCACACATACTAAGTTTACTAAGTATAAATAGTGATTTGTTATAAATCGTCTGAGCGAGCAATCCCAATTTTATCATTTCTTTGGGCTCCCATCTTGCCCTCCTACCACCATCCAGCAGCATGTTTTTTTCCGAACTCGTGTTTTCATAAATTCTTTCCATTCTTTTCAGAATGTATAAATTTCCATAAATATATTTGTCGACACGAGTTTGCCAAACGTTTAGCCACGCTCACGTCTCGAGTGAACATCTTCATGGAGCCAATTTGCCATTTCCACTATTTTTCAAAGCCTAATTTCGAAATTAGTGGCAAATAAGGCGGCAAAGTGAACGGCCTTTATGCCTTCATTTCTCCTAATATTGCGACATTAAAAAGCTAATTCCCGAGGAAGAAGCCCGAGAAAAAGGCAGTTTTTTTACGAGATAACTTCGCCTCCGTATAATTAAGGCTCACCCGAACGCGTCTGCGTGCATATTAAATTAGGACCCCAGCCCGAGAAATTCAGCTAATTTACAATTCATTTAAGCTGCAGGTGATAATTACGACCTGTTTTAACACGTTATCAAACGAGAATTTTCTCCTCCCGTCTTTTATTCGCTAATGGACCCCCCCGCACAAAAGTAATGAAGCGAAAGGGCGAAAAACACAGACAGAGACAGGGAGAGAGAGAAAAATGTCGACTAAATCTTTAGATTTTTTTCCTAGGGTACCCGCGTTGATGAACAATAATTAGGCGAAAATTGGAGCCACTTTTTCTCACTAATTACGCCAATGAGCAAACGTACAATCAAGCGACAAATGGCATCCTCTCCCCACACTCCTCGCTTCTTGGAACAAGAAGAAGAGCATTCTGGTCTTGATCAATTTTAATAAAACATTGTCTAGAAGTTGATTATTCACGAAATCAATTTGCGCCCCTTTTAATTAATGGATGACACATGCAGAAATGCGGCTTGCTTTCATCCCTGCTTGCCCCGTATGGTGCTGTCATTACCATTTTCGAGCTCTCCGAGTGACTAAGAGAATTACAGAACAGGTTTAATGAATTTAACGACGGTCACGACAGGATCAGATCGAACAAAAATCGACGAAGTTGGCCATGGCGGATGAACATGGGTTTGACGCTGCCTGCCCCTTAATAGTTGGCAATCCCTGTGAACATGCGTGCATGCAGCGATTGCCGCCCATAGGGATGGTACCCATGAGAAATTTTCCATATACAGTGAACTCGGCTTATTGTGTTGGCAGATAATGTTCTCATTCGTATCTTTTGATACAAATACACAGTAAAATAATCGGTTATTGTAATAAGCAATTCGCTTATAATATTGCTATCATTTGGATTCATGCAGGATTCGTAAAACCCGAGGAAGGAGACGTTTTGGAAGAAAATAACTAAAATAATGTCCCATCTGCTATGAATATGGCAAATTTCGAGGAAAATTCTTCGAAATTTGTGATATTCGTTGACGAAAATATTCCAATAGCAGCCCCAATGACTAAATCTGACACTTGCTGGGCTGCCGGAAAAGTCGTTGAATTTATAATACTGAGTCCAGTAGACACCCTGTGTCTCTACTGAACTTACAAATTCCATGACTTCGGAATATTTGACGTTTTTCAAACACTATTTAAAGGATTGCCACCATTTTCTCAAAACTGTCTTGCCTGACTTTTATCAAAATAATTTGAAATTTTGCATGACTTTGCTTGATGAAATCAACATCATTTACTGACTTTGCATGACCTAAAATGGAACTTTTGTCACTCAAATTTATACTCAATGATTCCATAGCAAATGAAATTTATAAAAAAAAAGATTAAAATAAAACCAAACATTTATAACACACCATAAAGGCTGTCCACTTCTCAATAAATCCGTATCATAGCATCTAAAGCTGGTTTGTAATTAAGCTACACATTTGCATACTGTACAAAAATGGACTGTATGTTTCATACCAGATTCACATTTTGCCTGACTTTGATTGACGTCATTGAAAAATGCCTGACATTACCTGACTTTCCTGTATTTAGCGATGTCCAGCTAGATGGGTCCGACGCTACTTGGGGCAATACATTTAAAAAGGGCAAAGTGTTGAACATGTCGATAATTGTAACGCAAGAGTGAAGAGTGTTGAGTGATATCTCCAGCGTGCTTGCATTATTTATGAGCGACCCTCAGGATGCTGGCTAGACGAGTTTTTTTCTTTACAGAATTTCCATATATGTTAATTAAGTGTCAGATGGTGCACCCCAAATCGAGCCGTAATTCGCCGTCTTTCATGTAACAACTGTTACACGTAATCGTTAAGTGACGAACGATGCGAATTAATTGGCCAGTCAGGCGTGTTTTTGCTCACTGGGGTGGAAATAACGGGGTGAAGGATTAACATAGGCGTTTGACCCCAGCCAGGCCTTGCAGGGGTCAAAACGAAGGCATTTCGAACGCTTGGTTAAGCATCAATTTGCAACCGGAAACCCTCACTGTAATTTGCACTGCATCTCCAGCATCTTTTTCTTATTATTTTCAGAGCTACATTTAAGGCTTTTCAGACACTGAATTTAAGATTCCAAGAAAAAGGCAGTTGAAAATGTCTTTAAACGTAAACGTACATGCACGGATCATCGTAAAAGCTTTAGGAAACGTCAGCTTTTTTTTCAGAAGCAAAGCTACGACACGACTTAGAGTAAAATGACTGATTTATTGGCACCAGGCTTAAGATAATTCGACATAGCGCCCAAATGCAATTCATTTTCAGCTTGGTCGGATCAGGGATTTTGTTACCGCAGAAATGGGGATGATGACTTTTAGATGATTTGACATTTCGCAGCTCCACAAACGAGCGAATGGTTAACGAAATGCGATAAAACCTAACCATGGCAACGTGAGAATTAAAAAAAACAGCGTTGCATGGGTTACCAAATGCTCGGATTAGGACCAGTTCTCCCTCCCAATATATAATTCCGATATAAATCGAAGGGATCCATTTTATGCAAATTTGGGGACGTTCATTGACAAATATAGTCCCTTTGGAAATAAATTCAGTTGTTATAACATTTTAACTAAATCAAATTAGCTTTCAGATATCACATTAATTTGTGCTAGGAGCGCTTGGGCATCCCAGAGATGAAATATTCAAATTGCCATATTTGAAATGCCATATTCATTACACCTACATGTATACGTCAATCGGAGTAAAATTTTCATTACGAAACAGCAAAGATCAGTTTTCCTTTTAATTAACAATTCAATTATTAGTTCTTACACAAAATTGCTTGTAATTTCTTGGTTTTTGTGATAACTAATAACTAGCTATGTAAAATCTACTACTAATTGCCTTATTCCATGACTTTTTCAAAAATAAATCCATTTTTCCTGGCTTATCCAAGTTTTTCCAATTTTCCTGACTTTTAAGGTATGGAACAACCCTGCAAAATCGCGATTCTCAGACTACCTCCCCACCTGTGTCAGCATTTGTCGTCTATTTCAAACCCCTAAGTGACGACAATCATTGACCAAAAAGATTTGGAACCGAGTGAAATTTTTACCAACATTTGAGTACAAATTATGGATACTAGTCACACAAAAACGTATTTAACGAAATAAAAAACGCCATAGGAGAAATTTTGCACAGAAGTGGATAAAAAATGGCTTTTAACCCAAATTTGTACATTTTTATAAAACATTATGTGGATGACATGATTCTTGAACGTCCCATTACCAGTACATACATTCATAAATTTTCCCTGTAACACAGCTGCTAGCAACATCTAAAAGTAGTATAGGAAAAGTAATTTATGGCTCAATTTTTTAGAAAAATCTTGTGACTTGTGTAAGGTGCATAAACATTTTATTATGAAAGAAGTAATAGAAATGTATGAACATTGCGATTGCACTGAAAATATTGATGCAGACCAAGACGACTTTTTCCCAACAGGCAGAATTTGATAATGACAACGAAGACATGTATCTTGATAATAAAAATTTTGTATAATTTCCAAATAATGTATCAGGATTGAGTTCATTGGGTGTGGTTATTTTGATTTTTTTTTTCCAATTTTAAAAAAGTGAGTCAGAAATGATTTTTCCAGTACTACTTCTATACCTCTTGCAAATGTTGAAATTTAATTCATTCATCCCTTTTATGCATACAGTATAATATGCAGAAAAAATAAACAATTTTAAGTAAATATTGCATATCACTGCCCGAGGCGAGCATGGGTACACAAAATAGCTACAGGAAACGTTAATAATTCTGATCGGATTTTATGTGCTGGCTCTTTTATATAAACACTGCATGCGATATAGATTTGCCCAAAGAGAAACACAGCAGAAAGATGTTGCCTTAAATATAAGCGGCTTAATAATTCAATCTCATCAATTTTCCATCAGTCAGCACCGGGATTAGATCATACTGCATGCAGCGCCACTAACATGCAACCATTTGTTGAGTACTACTGTATGCACATCTATACGAAAACTCATAGGACAGCAAAAGCACAGTCAATATGCAACTATTTCAAAGCATGCTTTAGGTGTGTGGTAGATCAGCTAAGTAATTTATGTTTACAAAATCGAGTATTACTGTACATGAAAGTGTCATAAAAACCGTAATCTTTGCTAATATTTTCATCAAAACCCTCCAATTGAACTTTCAGACATCGCGCCATTCTTCTCATTTAATAGGGCATACATTTGGCTTTTGTACGAGACAAGACTCAATAAGATTCTGGGGAAATGGTTTATTTTGCGATTAAAAACGAAAACATTGGCAGTCGGAGCAGTTAAGGTAAAACATGCCATCGTTTCGATTGATTTCGACCATAAAAAGGGATATAAAAGTGTGGGAGCATAAATCCGATGCTTTCCACTCCAATGTTTCCTATATAAAATGCACGTTCATATTGATTTTAGGGGTCTAAATTGCGTATATTTCGTAATCCCTGCAGGGGGCTTGATTGCAATTGAACATTGAGATAAAACAATCCCTGTTGGAACCTCTTTTTTGCCGTAAACGTCTGCCAGCTAAATTGAATGAAATAAAATAAATAGTCGTCGTGGCTTGGGATTCACAACAGCTATTCAAGGGGTTGTACATTTATCATATATTAACCAAAATGTGAATGACATATTGCGTGACTTGGAAGTGAGTTGTAAGATATTATTTGGAATATCAAAACTCACAATTTATAAAGATGAAATTCATTTCAAATTCACGATTTTAGGAAATGAAAGTTACCTTTACACGAACTTTGCATGACTGGATGCAATACATTTTATCATTTAAATTGGAAAATCCTAGTATTTTTCAATGTACCTAATTTTAATTTCCACGTTCTTCATTAGGCAATACGGTTTTCGAATTAAATTACTACATTCCTCGTCGCGATTTCTGTTTCTTTACTAAGTAATCTTATTTCTATTCCATTAATACGCTTAATTTTCATCACTGCCTGCTGCGTTAATAACACATATATAAGAATTGAAAAGAAATTAAGTTCGAATAAGAAAGTGCATCTTAGACACAACCAGCCATTTACAATCAACATAATCAGATTTTCCTTGAAGGCGTAAACCGCTTTTTTCGCTATAAATAACATTGGCTCATTAATAACTCTAGTTCTCTCGTAAATAACCGGGCAATTCTTTTCACTATTTTTAACGTGATAAATTGTAATTAAAACAAGCTTTTAAAATCAATAGTAATTAGGAGGCAGACAGAAGACAAAAGCCTGGCGAGGCAACGAGAACTAGTAAAACGGATTTTTATTAAGGTAAATACCTGAACAAAATAATCATAAAGCGAAACATATAATCATATGTCAGAACTAATTACAGGATGTTCTTGAGTTGCTAACGTTTTATGAAGCATAAGAACCAAGAGAAACAAGGACTATCTATAATCAGCAAGAATCTGGCAAAAATGTTGTCCATCGATACTGCACTATGTGCATATCAATTTTTTTTTGCCTAATGGTCGCCCAGAGTGGAAAATTTTGAGCAAAATTTTTAAAACTGCATTGACAAAAATGCCTTGGTGAGAAGTCTTCAAATCGTTCAACGTTACATCTGAATAACCAAATATGACACATGCATTTCGCCAGCCAATCTTGTCGTTTCATTTCAAAATCCAATCGATCGTTTCCATCGTGCATTTGTAAAATTGGAAACGAAGCTTCGAAGGAAGGCAATTTCGAGCTGAGGGGGGAAAAGAGCAAAGGTCAAGTCTACTCGCCTACTGGAGAAAAAATGCAACCTTAGATGCCAACGTCCCCACCAATAACACATCGCCAATTAACGCACTTAAACGCGGCATTAATTACTTCGATAATTAATTAATAACTGGAGAATGGTACCCATGGGGAGCCTGCAAAAAATTAAGGGCAGTCCGAATTCCCTGGATTCCCAAGCGACAATTTTATTGGCGAATTTCACACAAAAAATGTAACCACGTGACCGAAATCTTTGAAATAACATTAGTTTAAATCCTTCGATGGGAATTCCCTCAAGTGTTTGTTAGACGTAAAGAGCAAAAATAAAAATTTGGCTGCATTTTGGGTGTATTAAACCAGACACGAGAAATACATTATGTAACAAAGCCCCAGGTAGAAACGAGTATAGGGAGACCGGGAATACTAAGAGAGAGAGGGATTGGGGGCTTTCCAGTCCTTTTCATTTCAAAATCTGATCGATATTTTTATCGTAAAATTGAAGAGTGGAGACAAGAGAAGACAGCCTTACATTTGGAGAATTACAACGTACAAAAACCGATGGTCTTCCCTTAATTTAGATTTAATCAGGCCATTTTCTGTCCATTTCATCGAGCTAGGCCAAGTGTAGTAATATATTTTTTTAGTATAACAAGAAACCGTCTAGATCAAACATAAAAAATATTAAATTAATTGAAAACTGGAATATCGAGAAAAATATATTTGATTTCTACTCAAGTGATCATTAAGGAAAAGCTCCAATTTGAAACAAGATGGCACGCACGCACCACGTTCGTTATGTTCATTACCTCTCATCATTCCGTAACATTTTCACAAAAATAATAATAATAAAAATGAAAACACCACTGCATGGCGTAATTAATTTTCGGCGTTCTTTAAATGAGTTAATTCCCAAACGTGCGAAAACGATTTTTTGTGAAAATGTGCAGGTCGTTCTGATCATTTCGCCTTTAATTTACACGTTTATTTGGTCTTTATTTGCCTTATTATTTTCGTGAATATCATTAGCGAAATTTCCAAAAGCAAATCTTCAGTCTCGCCATTTGATTGCCCAAACTCAAAAGACGAATGCCCAGTAATTTCATTAAACAGTTCAAACACAGATAAAGAGTTTATCGTCAAATCCCAGTTAAACCAAATCGATTGATTTGGGGGAAAATTGGCTTCAGCAAGGCTTGAGCGTGGTGCCATTTCTTAAATTGAAGAAAAAAAAATGCTCACACTTTGGAAATTTCTAACATAAGATCACAGCTAGGTAAAATCCTGCAAACTTCGTCTATAAAGGGATGATATAGAGGGGAAAGGGTGGGGAGGCGTATTTGGTTCTCAATAATAAAGTAGAGAGTCGCTCAAAGTCCTCGCATTACAATGGCCCATCTACAGTTACTAATTATATCAGAAGAAGAGAGAGTGAGAATTTGATATAAAAGAGGTGGGGAGGTGGAACACGGGGAGTTTCAGGGGTGAGAGCAAACACTACGGCTATATATGTGCATCTATTTTCCATGTTAACACTAATATTAGGTGACAGAAGCTCAGAGAATCGCATTCAACTTTTAACGAGGTTTTCTCCATATCCTTTCAGGTTCGTTGCATTTCGCACTAGGATAGAGTAATACGAGTGACAGCTAGATATAAAAGCCCCGCAGGATAATATACAGGGTGAGAGGGTTATCATATCAAATTTAAACGCAATTGCTAAAGGGCAGTATGGGCCGATGCTTTTCGCCGAAATAAAAAGATGCTATACTACGGAATATGCCCTTCTGCCATTCTCCGGATAGACACTACGAGAAAGTGGGCTTCTCCTAACGGCTCGGAGACTGGAAATAATTGGCAGTGGTTGGGGCAGGTGGAATATAGACATTGCATTTTCAGGATAGCTTATAAACCCAAAAAATACAAATAACACAAAAATGGTAAAAACAATGCATTACGTCAGCCAGGACAGGTACCATTCTTGTTTACGAGACAAGTAGGTTCGAAATATATTTCGCGCACATTTGGAGCAGGAAATATACCGTGGTCGTTCCAATTTCAATTTGGGAAACAGTCAAATATGCAGGCAAATAGTTTAGGATGTACCGGTACTGTGGCGAAGACACTAAATTTCAAAAAATGTAAGGATATACATGTACCGGTACTACAAATTATGCCCTGCTACAAATGTTTAATTGTTCTTATTTCAACCTGGTGTAGTACGGTATGTCCCAAATTTTTTTTTTAATTTTTCGTCATTTGTTTTTAGTTTTTTATGCATAAACTAACATGAAAACGTTATTTGTTTTTCCGTCCCTAACCGCCAGACAATCACTGCCAGCCAACGAGCCCTTAGGAGAAGCCCACCTTCACAGAAAGTTCATTGCGGAGCAGGGCATAGTAAAGCACAACCAATTGTAAATTCTCCCAATGTTTACCTCGAAAATGTGAAGATTACGAATTAGCCCCAAAATGTCTCTCTATTGTCAACTTGGTATTAATATTTAACGAACAATTAATATGAGAGCAGTATATCATGCATACTTTATCAGGGGAATAATCCTGCATCTGTCAATAGCTACATGCGCTAGTTCTAAATAAAGTATTCCATGAGTCACAAAAAATATATAATTATGTTAATAAACAAACACGCTCAAAGCAACAACTTTGAGAACAACGACGCCACTTGAAAACAGATTAAAAATAAATCACGGATCAGACTGATTAATTTGCAATATTGTTAATTAAAATTATGGCCTGAAGGCAGGCATTGAATCCATGAGTGATCTTAATCAGGCTGAATATGGTTGGTTACCATCGCAAGCCCTAACGAACCAGACATGGTAAACTAATATCGCAAACTAACGAATTTTTACCGTGTTCGTGAATATCCAAACTCTTGTTTAATACGCATCGCATTTCTTAGAAAATTAAAAACGAAATCGAGCCTCTTTTTGTTTTTCTTCATAAAAGACATACGTTCGCATACGTGCATAAGTAAACACAGCATCTCTGCAGATGGAATTTAATAAACAAGAGATTAAAAGTACAGTGGGAACCGTACACTACGTGCCGAAGGCAGTTTTGGGTCCGTATCCTATGTAAACATGACATTTATTAAAATCCATAGGAGGGGGTGGGGGAGAACGAAATGCGCATTTCAAGTGGATAGAGGGGTGCAGAAATAACAAAAAACGAGGTTTGAATTAATAATAAAAATTCCGTAGTATGAACAGAAAAAATGCAAACAAACACGAAATTAGAGCAGGGGCCTATAATGCTAGCAGATGGTCCGAAGCAATCTAATTGCTTCCTATTTCACTCATCAATCCCATTATTAGGCAAACAATATAACAATAAAAAATCCACACAAAAGTAGTCACAGCAAATATGGCATGAGATAACAGAGAACGGCTGCACTTCGGAATATGCCCTGCTGCAGCATAGACAACGAAAAAGTGGGCTTCTCCTAACGGCTCGTAAGATGGCAGTGAATGCTTGCTGTTAGGACAACTAAAACATTTGTCTTAACATTTTGTCATCACTGTTACCACATCGTAGGTTTCAACTACGTTCAATAAATGGCAGAAAGTCACCTTTTTCGGCCAACAATGGACACAGGACAAATATTGCACCTGGGTTGTTTAGGAATGTCCAAAAAGTCCCTTTTACCCAAAACTGCTTATCAGAAAGTTCTTTTTACCCGAAATAGCTGATCCGAAAGTCCTTTTTACTCAAAACTGCTTATCAGAAAGACATTTTTTCCCAAACCTGCTTATCAGAAAGTCATTTTTTCCCCAAAACTGCTTATCAGAAAGTCCCTTTTTCCAAAAACTGCTTATCAGAAAGTCCTTTTTACACAAAACTGCTTATCAGAAAATCCTTTTTAACCAAAACTGCTTATCAGAACCTCATTGTTACCCAAAACAGCTTATCAGAAAGTCCATTTCACCCAAAAGTGCTTATCAGAAAGAATTTGTAACCCAAAACTGCTCATCAGAAAGACATTGTTAACCAAGTGCTTATCAGAAAGTTCGTTTTACCCAAAACTGCTTATCATATAGTCCTTTTTGCATAAAATTGCTTATCAGAAAGTCAAGTTTACCCCAAAAAACAACCATTTAGGATTTGAACATTCTAATCACCTAAAGCAGAGCAATGTCCTATGTGCAAGGTGGCCTACATGTACGTCTTTAGAAGTTAAATAAGCGTCTGTTTTCTGTTAGCAAAACACATTTGAAGATTCCGTAAGAAGATTGCAAACCCAGTAGGGGACGCAATTGGAAGCAATAAAAGTAATTGCCTAGCGAGCATTAATTTGATATAGAAAAAGCAGGCATTATTACGTGAGATACATCGACGCCCAACTTCTAGAGGTCTTATTTACTGTTGCATGATTCGGGAAATTTTCGTCGTACATATAAACTGTGTACATGTACATGTATAGTGGCAAAGTGATTTGCAGTAAACGCTCCTCTCGCCAATGGTGATGGTGGCGTTTGCTGGCGCATAATATAATGGGATTTGCGCCTTTCTCGATATATTCCTGGGGTTCACAATAGATTAAACCCTAAACACTTCCGTACATCAAACTGCGGTGGAAAAGAAGAAAAACGACCAAAGACCCGGATGCTTACTGTAAGCTGCCCTGGCAATTGTTTTTCTCACAAGCGCTGAAATTGCAAACTCAGAGCACCAATAAACGTTTCGCGGTTTTCTCGTACAGGGGTGAACACAAAAATGGACTCAACGCTGGATTATGTTGGTACTTGGGGCATGCACAGTTTCTGAGAGCAGAAAGAACTTCAACATCTTATATGAATAGTACAATCACCAGGTTTCAAGATCGCTAACCACTCTGGTTAGTTTTGAAGATTGAAAAGAGATTGCAAGTAAGTTAACAAATCTTTCCACGAAGGGTTGAGGCTGTATTGAAAGTGACTGTAGGGTTCCCACTGCTTTAGAAACACAAAATTCCATGACTTTCACAGGTTTCTCACGTTAAAATTCTTATTTTCCTCTAACCTTTTGTTTTCCTATCCACCAATATTGAATTTGTATAATAAAGGGATTCACGCATTATAACCATATTAATGCACTTTATTCATTTTTTTCCATTAGGAGTACTGATCACCAGTACAGAAAGGAGTACAGAAAGGAGTATTTCTCATCACTTTCCCAGGTTTCTCAGTCGGACGAAAATAGATTAGAATGGGATAGAAGTCGACTTGCTAGTTTAATAGTGTAATAGTCTAATACTGGTAGTTTAACAGACATACAATATCAGCACTAAGTTCACGAAGAACTTGTATGTGCTAGTACGAACAACACATGGGTTAAGAAAAAATTACTAAATAAATTACTGATGGACGTCGATTATGCACAGCCCCTAATTCATTCAATGGAGCATGGACTAATAAAATATGGAACTAAGGTTTCAAATATTAATATAAAAAGGATTTTACTTAAAAATTGCAAAATGGTCAGCAAAAAATGCAGCAGGGTTTCCATATTTAAAATCGTTTATAGAGTAAGGCATGGTAGAAAAAAACAGTAGAAGTCCCAGGTGGTGGAGTTTGATGCAACAACACAACACAGGCGAACCATCAACGTGATCCTCTTCATACATGAATAAAACAGTAAAGTGTAGGCAAAGTGCTCGAGGAGTGATAGGAAGGGAATTACGAGAAAACCACTGGCTGGTCAAATCCCGTTTTTGGTCGTCGGCTAAAGCAGGCCCGAAGACTTGCATGGACATTAACCTGGACTGCACAAAAATGTTTTTTTCTGCGGTCATTGCTGGAGTCTGTTGGTTCCAATGCGGATGGCATCTGCATAAAATATGCCATTGGTGCAGAAATAGCCTTTGCAAAATATAATAAAATGGAAAACCGACTACATTGTAGAAGCTCAATGCCCTATTTGTACAGGATGTCCGGTCTTTGAAAAGAAATAAAAATTTATTTTAGATCTTGCCAATTAAGACGATGTTTTCCTTTGCTACGTGAACAGGTATACCAGTGTGCAAACAACGTATTTGGATCTTCCTAATTAAGCAACTTACTATAATAACTAATTTTCCTTGTCATCATGCAGAATGGGTCGTAATCCAATTCACTCTTATGTATTTCAATTGAGTCTGATATTTAGGCATATCGTTATTTTATTATTAAAAAAACTGCGTAAATAATCACGTTGCATGCAGTATATATCAGTGAAGTAGATTACGACCCATTCTGCATGTTGGCAAGGAAAATTAGTGGTTATAGTAAGTTGTTAAATTATGCAGATTCAAATAACTTTTAACATGGTGAGTAGGGGGTAGAGCTGTCAGGTAGCGAAGCCTTAAGCTTGAGACAAAGTTCAATTGATAAGACCAATGGCAGCGCCATCTGGTGAGGGTCATTGCAGACTAGCTAACCTACTGTACAAGGGTACAGGGTAGATCCAAGCTAGTTAGGAAAAAAACATACCTGTCGAGCTGGGAATTGCAAAACCTGCGAATTTAAATGAAAATTCGCATGACATGCGGATATAAAACTGAAGTACATGTAGTTTGCAGATTCTTTAAAACAAATTATATTCTTCGAGATAAAATTTCCTGACTATAATCGTCGAGCAGTTTCATGACTTTCATCGTATGGCGTTTCACCATTCGAACCTAGATCGTTTTGGTTTCAATTTCCAGTGAAGTTTAGGTTTACAGCCTTCGGAGGTAACGTCTCAGTGTTTTATTAGCCAACAATATAGTTGGGCAGCCAGGTAATGGAGCGTGTACAAACGACCTCCTTGTTTCCTTCTTAAATACCCAGAGGGCTAATGCATTTCAATCTTGACCATTCCATCCATACATTTGGGAAATGAAGGAAAACCTGTCATTAAATTGCTCCGACAAGATTCTGGTCAATCATCAATCTAACATTAGCCAATATTAAAACGCGAGAGAAGCAGCTCTAAGTAAAGAATCGATGGCGAATGACCTGTCAGGAAAAGGAGAACAGGGGACTATCCCCTTCCTAATTGGCTTAAGCACGCATTGTTATGAATTTCGTAATTCTAGGTATCATGGAACATATATTTCTGGTCAAAACTGCGGGTTTGCTCGCATTATTCAATGCAGGTACACACCGTGACACATTTCAGATTACATTCCAGTCATACACCGTTTTGGGATTATGCAATAAACCCCTCCAACATCGTACAAGATGTGATACATCTTGGACAAGTTGCTATGTACCTATAGCGCTCTCGCCAGCTAGTCTTCCAGAGAAAAATCAATGAAACTGCAATATCTTTTAACCTGTTCATGACATCTTCCATTAAGGTTTGATGAGCATTTTTTTCGCTCTCAATCCCTCAGTGTAGTAAATCTGTTGCAAATTTGTTGAAGTGGAGGAGAGGAAAACGCACCACCTCAAACTACTCTTCAGCTGCTGACGCACACTCGCACTTTGTCAATCTATTATTCGCCTACATCAAATAAATCAACGACCAGGCCCAAATCGAAGAATTAAAACAAATTCTTATCAAGTGCAAAGCGACGCTACAATGCTGTCAGCATTTCTCACCGTTCAGCCCTGGGGACATCTTGCACTTTTTTTTCTTTGAAATTACTCCCAGAAGACGCCAGATAAAGAGCTTAACAGATTGCGTTGGATGACCAACGAAACCGTTTCAATGTAGCTCTTGCACATGTCGTGACCGATGCCCACTTCCAAGCCATAAAATGCCCATTGCCGGACATCGGGGTTAAATTAGGCGGTTAAATCATGATGAACTTCTTCGGGTCGACCAAATGCAAACTTTTCAAGTTGATGAATGTAAGGAAAAAAAGCCTAATTATCAGACGTTAGGAGCTAAGGATGCCATCATCCAGTGTTGCATAACATGGACCATTTCAAGTGGAAGACAATATCATCCTTCTGGATGTACATGTATAGTAAGACAAACTTAAAACCGTGATAAGGTTCTACTAAAAGTCTACGACTATTCTAGTTTTAAAAAGAAATGTTCCTGACCACGCTGACCAAGAAATGCTATATTATTGCTTATTTTATTGTATATAAAGAAAACTGCAATTTTAGATTAATATTTTCATAAATTTATATTTTCATTATTGATTTATTGCGCACAAGTGCTTGCTTCATTTACAAACTGAATTTTATTTGCTTTTAAAAACCAATAACTAGCCATGTGATCGAAAGTAAATATAACGCTGAATTTCACCGATTTTTTTAAAATAAATCACTTCTGCTGAACATGTTTTTGACTGTCGATTTTAACAAGTGATTGAAGTGAAGTTTTCATAAAAAACAGAAAATTTACATTATTTGGTTTTCTAAACTTACAATTTCATTATTGATTTCTTCCATATAGAATTGCAGACGATATACAAGCTTTGTTTTCTTTGTTTCTAATGATTAATAATTACTAACTAGCTAAGATATCGAAAGCAGATGTAATAATGTTAATTATCCTCTCAGTAAAGCTATTTTTAATAGCGATGTTTCGTCCCCAACCCCTGGGGGCTTCATCAGGTACATTAATCCCGTAAAAAACAATGGATTTTCTTTGCAGCTTCTTCTATAAGACAACCAACTACAAACAAAATATCTAGAGTTCTACTCTCAGATTTAGACAAAATTGTTCGTAGTTGGTTGTCCTGTAAAATAAATTGACAGAGATCATTGGATATTGATCTACAAATCACTTTTACCTGACCATTTCCTTTCTTCCCATTTCAATTACAATTCCAGGTTTTCCAGTTCTGCTTTAACATGTTTTTCGAAAACCGCCTAGGATGTAAATATGTTGTGAAGAAACTAGCATGTCTAAAAACCTTCAAATATTCCTAATTTACACGTTTTTTTAATGTGCCACGCACCGTCGTCTTCAACATATGCAAAACAGGCAGGTTCATCTTCGTGTTTTACCCAATCCGAATTGCATTTGCACTTAGGTGAGCTAATGGTGGGTTTAATTAACCATCGAGCTCCCATAATCTAACGAGAGTAGGGAAAATCGTCGTTCACACCGTCAAATCAGAAGAAATTAATGAAAACGAGGGGTGAAAGCGCCATACACGTACAGCGCAAAATGTACATGTATCCAACAATTCCCAAATAAACCTTTCGAAAGCTGATACAGGGTCTCCATGGAGCGACTGAGTTTCCCAACGACACGACTGCTTGGGGAGAAAAATCGAGTTTTAAAATCGATAATGGGACACGCGTGACACCTGATCAATATATCGCTAGCTAAAAACCCGTGTTTCCAAACGGCATAAGAAATGGGACATAAGCAAGACTCGTGTAATGGGCCTACAGGTTGATCCTAATAAGAGAAATGGCGTACTTTACAATGAGGACGAAGGGGGGGAATCATCGCTAATGAACCCATAATGGCTTCAATTATTCATGGAAGACAGCGGCAAAGTGGGGATTCTTGTACGGGCACCGAGATTAAAGGGATTACACAATCGCCAAGCACATGGCAACAAAAGTTTAAAAGCATTGTCTCACGGGATAGGCCACGCTTGGCAGTGATCAATACGTGTAATCTCTCGCAAACTTCTCCTGTTCTGTATACTCGACATCATCAACCAAAACAGGGAATCTCATTCAGGCTCCAAAAGGACCGATAAGATAACTGGTTTACCCAAATGCACGTTTCTGCCACAGGGGGCGACACCTTCCTTTAGCATTTGAAAAAGATTTGAGAGCGGATAAAATACGTTATTCAAAATTAACTAGATAGAGAAGTCAGCTCAAGAGGGCTCATATAACCGTATAATGATAGCAGGGTACCCAGTTTTAGTAACAAAATCCCTTGGCTTTCCCAGGTTTTCCAGGTTATAGTTTTTATTTTCCCTGACCTTATGAGTTTTCCCAGCAACTAATATAAAATAAAAAGTAACTGCCGTTTAATATAAATAAGGTTTTTACTCAATGTGGCCATTGACTATGAAGATAACTATTAAATTTAAATAATAAAAGATTTCACACAACAACCAAAATATTAATTCACTTTTTAATTTGGATTTTTAATGACATAATCGACCTTCTGGATGAAAATTATAATTAAAACCTAGGAAATCCCCTGACATTTTGACAATTTTTCAAAAGATTTACCAGTCAGTTACAAATCCCCTGACTTTCCCAGGTTTCCCACGTTCTATGCGAACCACGTGATACTATTTATGATGTTAACTCCTTATATTAAGGATACATGGTGACCATTTACCGCTAAAAAGGAGATTCCTTGGGTTTTCTAGGATCATATTCACGGCTTTTCATGTTCTCCAAGGTTATATTCTCAGTTTTCCAGGTTCGAAAACATTTTTATGGTTAATTAGTCTTACATATTTACAGTAGTATATAATCATTAAATGATACTAAATAATTAAATATCTTATTTATGTCGCATGCAGGGTATTGCCAGGACATTTTAGTTTTAAGAAAAAAAAATAGTAATATTTTGAAAGAAAGAAAAAAAAAAAAAAAAAACAAGAGTTAAATCATTTCATAATGAAAATTCATGTCGGAATTGATTATCATATAGTGTCAACATGGGGCCAACCATTTTTGTGTTGATTTATCGTGATTAGGCTATAATGAAGAAACAAAATAAAATGTTGATAGTGAAAAGTTCCAGGTTTTCATTGAAATAACCCTAAGTTTGTCAGGTTAACTAGCTTTAATATAAAATGCAATGAGATTTTCTGGTTAGTAGTCACCATGCAAATAACACATTCATGAATATTGATTTTCCTCCAAGACAAAATAATCCTGCGTGTATATCCTTACAAACTCTGGCAACCTTTACCGTAAATCTTCCAATATGGGGAAATAACTCAAAAAGCTAGTTTTGAATCATTTGTAAATGATTCATTTGCTTATGAATCACACGCTTATTTTTAAAACTGTCCACTGCAAAATTAAAAATAGCATGTCTGCATCTTTCATTGACGATCTCACACAGTTATTTCCAGAGGCATTATTCACAACGTTATAATAAATTTTAAAACTAGCATTTGCAACACAGCTAACAACTTTTATTTGATAAATACGCCAACTCCTGAGTCATTTCTGGCTTATATTAAAAATACCAGATTTCCACGCTGCTTATAAAAGCGTATTAGCATTTATAAGTACGAGCAGCATATGAATATTTAATGTATATATAAATAGGATTTATGAAAGAATTTAAGCTTGAAGAAATACTCGTGTTGCAGAATGAATGCCAGTATCGATTAGCCGCATTTCGACAATGCAACTCCATAACAAATTGCATTCCTCCAAAATTTTAACTGGCTAAAAAAACTATTGTATACCTTCAAGAATGACAACCTGTAAGAATAATTCGTTTATTGCCTTTGGATACAAGGAATAAATGACAAAGGGATTAACGAAATTGAATTTTCCGTTTCGCATAAATAATGTGCCAATTATGTATAGTGGCGAGGCTCAATTTTAAGTGACACAAACATAGAAAAAAAATGAATTAACGCTCCATATATTAAATTTACAAAAATTGGGTGCGAAAATGAAAGTACGAGTACAGCACTTATAAATGCCACCTGCGGACGCTTAAAGAAGATATGCTTTGAATAATGCTGCTTGCACTTTAATGATTATTCAAAAGCTTCCATTTTTTATGCATACACTGCAAACCAAAACATCTAATTCTCCATTTTAAACGAAACTTAAAATTAGATAGCCATCTTTAATTCAGCCGCAATTCTATCTTTTGGTCAGGGGAAAGTAAATTAAGGCACAATTGCATCTTCTTGGTCAGACCTACAGTATAGACATGTACGCATTGGTCAGGGGAAACGGGAAGTTCCCGTTTTCTAATAGTAGTGTGCTCTCATACAAGGGCATTTTTACGTAACTGTCAGTTGCAACAAATGCCAACTGTACACGTATTTGATTGAAGCTGCGAAAAAGCTCCACGACTAACATAAAATGGATACCAAACCAAGATTCGGAACCCAAACGTGCGAAGGACACGTATTACATGTACATGGCTGGGGAGTATGACTCGAAACCTTTCTTTCTCAACAAACCTGAACTCATTTACCTGTGGGGTTTGATGGACGACGAGTCGAAAGTCTAGCTACTTCTCTCATGTATGTGATTTGACTCTTACATACAGCGCATGTAAATAAATTTCCCGTACATCGGAAATACCGAACTGATGGATTGATGTTCCATTCTCGTTACCCACTTATCCGAATTTGTGGCTAAGTTACTGTCAGTATCGGAATAACGAGTCACACTCACTGTGTGTGGTCAGCAATATA